>PVJI01002524.1:0-143454 GCA_004026765.1 Micronycteris hirsuta | reverse complement strand
TAGGACTGTATAAATGTAACTCCTCCTTAACTAGGGGCAAGGAGCTCAGCGCTGCTGCCGGGTAGAAACAAGGTGCCGGGCTGGATAAAACAAGGTGGAGGGCCGGATTCGGCCCACAGGCCCCGTGTTTGCCACCCGTGCTCTAGGTGGAACCTGTTATGGATGCTATCACATGAATCTGGGAATAGTCCGAGTCAAAAAATTCAAGTTGACAATAATAGTCTAAAATAACATGCCTCATCTGCATTGAAAGTGTTATTTCCACTTTCTAATTCTTATTTTGTAAAAACATTCTCCATTTACATCAATATCTAATGGAAAATAATACCACATTAAAATAATTTGTACCTCCCTGCCTTATTTTCCTGATTTTTCAAAGTACAACTATTTTTTTGAAAAAATACCCACAAAGAACTGATGGAATCAACCTGGGTAAAGAAATGAAAATATAAATTTAATATTTCTTGTTACTCTGCTACTAGTCAGGCCTATGTTAGGCATTCTGTCACCCTTCATAGCAACCGTATGAAGCACATGTCACTAGTTCCACTTTTAGAGATGGAAAAACTTTATAAATTTCACAGACTCCAGTAAATATTTGAGACAACTAAAGAAAAATTAAGACAACTAAAGCAGCTTATATTTTCGGTTGCCAGTTACTGTTTTACAAATAATTGGTCGTGCGTATTTTCCCTGTAAGAAACAAAGGAATGTAATGCCATCAATCAGCTTGAGAAAATAAATGACAGTTTTCATATCTTAATAATTACTTGTCCTAAAATACATCTAGCTTTTTTACTTTTCCTATTAAATCCATTAAGTTATGATATAAATGCTCATGATACTCTAGTTTAATTAGAAACACTCAGAAATTTTAGATTAAAACATGTTTTCTATCGGGTAATGATAGCAATGGTATAGGTCGATGGTTCTCAAAGCGCAGTGCTCAGATCATCACCATGGTCAACACAGAAACTTGATGAATTGCAGATTGTCCGCCCCCACCCACTGAATAAGCCCCTCTGAGAGCAGAACCCAGAAACCCGAATGTCAGCACGTGCTCGGGGATTGTGATGGACAGTAAGGTTGGAGGGCGGGCGGGCATGAATTGTTACTGGTATCCAAGAAACAGCATTACAGATAATGATAACACTATCTTTTCCTGAGGCAAGAGTCTCTCCCTCTTACCCTAAAAAAATATGTCATTGGTTTCTTCCATGAAAAGAAAAAACAAAAGAAGATATGTTTTTTTAAGACTCAAAATTTCAAAACATTTTCAAATATTACAAATCTGGGTGCTGCACGGATAGTAAAACCAGAGCAAATATTTCAAAGGCAATCAGAGTCCAATTCCCTAAGTTTTTCTGCTTCTAAAAAGAGGAGAGAATATATTGCAAAGATTCAAGATCCTGAAAGTACAGAAGAGAAAACCGAAAGAAAGAGTGAACGCAGATGGGCTGCAGAGGCTACCTTTGCTCCCTGGAGGGCTGGAAGGCAGGTCCTGTTCCATATGCAGGAGGCCAGGGAATGGGATTGGTTTGTTAAAGCTGTCACTGAGATTAGAGCTTCCTGAACCTAACACCAAGTCAATTTTTTGCTAAACTCTTTCTCATTTTAAATGGGAAAAAGATTAGACTATTGAGTGCTTGGGGGGAAATATAAAATTGGCTGGTAGGCAAGCTTTCTTTTTTGAAGGAAAAATTCTCTCAGCCTTCTGAACTTCCAGATGGCTTAATAAAACTTAAGGAAAAGACTAAAGCCAGTTGGCAAAAACTAAGAAAGTAGGAAGAAGGAAATGAAATGAGATCCCTCTCTTAAAAGCAGTGTTCCTTTCCTATCCGTGACAGAAAATATCTTCCAAGTTCTGACAGAGGAACTGTTGAAACAGAGGAAGAGACTAACAAATAATTCAAAATAGTATTTGGAGACTTTAACCTCAGAATAACACGGGAAACATGTGATATAAGGATGCAAAATTAAGCTTCCCAATTCAGAGCAGCCGTATCTCTCACGTGTGTGCCCTTTGGGGTACGGATGCCCTGCTCACCATTTAATCAGACAGACACTCGTTTGACAGAGACCTGTCAGAAGCTAAAACAAGAAGGGAGCAAGGAAGACTAAATTTTATTTTCATAAAATATGTCATGTTTTATTTTCAGGAAAGACAGGACTCCTGAAGGTTAAATTGTCACCTCCGTCTGTTCACTGCAGAGCTGTGACCTGCCTGCTAGTTTTGAGACAGGAAGCCGCAGTGACAGCGCAGCAAGCCTCCCGGTGTCGCCGATTTACCTGAATGGGGCACTGGTGAACCATTTCCATAAACCATGCTGGAGGAAAGTTCAAGTGCTCTGGAAGCAGGTGAGCAGTGTGAACTTGAGCCAACATCAGAATTTTATCAAGCAATTTAGTTTTTGTGACTGGGAATTAAATGTTAAGATGAAGGTAGAAGTGCAGGAAGTTTAGGGGTGGGCATGGGATGGCGAGAGGTAGTGATACCCGCTAAAGACAAAGAGAGAGAAAGCAGGATTGGTCGAGGAAAGCCTTCATACCAGGAAATAAGTCTGAGATTTGTGAAAGGAAAGTGAAAGGAAGCCAAATCAGGCAGGCAGCACCTCAGACTGCAAAATACTAGGGGTCGATTGGACACTAGAGGAATTCCACATTGGGCAGTAGTGTTCAGGCTCTGGTGGTCGCACTAGGCTCGGTCGTTTATATTAATGATTCTGTTCATTTATTTTTAGAGACAGGGGAAGGAAGAAAGAAAGGGGGGGAAACAAGGATGTGAGAGAGAACCATAGATCGGTTGCCTTTCATATGTACCCCTGACCTAGATGAACCTGCAATCCAGACATGTGCTCTGACCGAGAATTGAACCAGCCACCTTTCACTTGGTAGGACTATCCCCAACCAGCTGAGCCACGCCAGTCAAGGCAGCTCAGTCATTTTTTGAGGGCCACTAGGGAAGAGGGTGGACTTGGTTCAGAAGTTGTGACATACTCTGAAGGCACTTGCGGCTGTCAGCTATCCACCTTCCTCATAGCTGATGACAAGTTCTTTTCCTGAAGGGAGATCTGAGCAGTCCTCCAAAATTCCAGTGGGTCTTTCTTCCTAAAACAAACTACAGTCCTCCTTGCAACTGGTATTTATCGTTGCCTTTCTCTACTCTTCACTCTAACTTCCCCCTGCCCTCAGTCCTCACCTCTACTGGTCCTGATGGTTTGTCGAAACTGTCTATTTCTCTGCTGCAGAGGGCCTGGACTTTTTCCCAGAACCTGGGGGCGCCTGCATTGAGATTCTCCAACTGGGGCTTGCCACCACCTCCACCGCATCTCGTCCACCTCTGACTCCTTCAGAATCACAGAGCCTGCGGATCACCTGGTCCAGGCAGTAGCGCTCCGTGGCAAATGCAGCCTGCACGTGCCGCAGAGCCCTGCCCCCTGGTATTTGGGCCAAAGCAGTATTTCTAAGTATGAATGTGTTGCCTCCAGAATTCATAGAAACTTACCCAGCAAGCATTGTGCTTCTTTCTTTGTTGCGGAGTGAACAGGTTGCAGAATTTGCTTTGTTTTTTTGTTTGTTTGTTTTCCTTTGGAGATGATGTCACAGCATGTCTGTGATTATTGGGCCCCTAAAACTTTATGTATGTGACAGGCCCCTGAATCTTCACATGGTTTATTTCCCACCCTCTGGTATATGCGTCTTAACAAGGCTTTCAGTATGCCAGCCACTTCTTACTCCACCTTCCTGAGCTGCACAGTTTCATCAATGCAGCAAATAAATGTGGTATCTGAAGGATATCGGATGGCCCGGATCTCTACGGACTGTAATGTGATAGAATTTACATAGCCCTGGGCAAAACTGTGTGTGTACATTGTCTTGCACACCATGCGGGTGTGAACTGTTTCTGTTTACCTTTCTCAAGATAGAAAGGAATGAACACATTTGCCAAATCAAAGGCTGCATATCATGTCCTGAGGCCCTTGTCAAGGTGAAATCTATACTCCAAGGGAGTATCCCTAAGTCAACAAATCTTCTTTATCCAGTCTTATGTTCCAGCCCCCTTTGTCAAGCACCCTGAAAATCTAATCCCAGGGGTACTTCCCCAGCTTCTGCTGGATGTACTAGCTAATTTTTGTAGCAAATTTAGGGCTTGATGGTTTTCTCTGTTATCAAGCTCAGCACATCTCCAGCTGGGCTATGCTGAGACTTGATCCTAGTTATCAACATGGTGGAGGGAAATCTTGAAGGGAAGGCTCCATTGCCTCGCTGGGAGGAAGCCTTTGCAGTATATTTCCACTTGGGAAGACTTCTAGCTCTTAACTGGGAGGAGCAGTCCCCCTTCATAGGCTCTGATGGTTCGAAGGAGTACAGGGAGCTGAATCTTTAGGGACGTCTACGCCGATGCCCCCATTCCATATGTCAAGCTTCCTGATTTTCCTAGCTGGATCCCTGACCCTTAGACCTGCTACTGCTAAGCATTCATTCAGTCATATGAAGCTCAGTGATTCTAAGTTGGGAGTTTGGTTTCTCTGCTTTCTCACTGCAGAAGATAAAGACTGTTTTTTAAGCTGTCAAAGAGGTCCCCTAGACTTCTCAGTTTTCAGTTTGTTAATTGCCCTTAGTTTTTCAATATTCTCTAGTGTTTCAATTTAATCTAATGACAGAAATATAAAAATGCATAATTCTTGTACGCAGTATTCCCCACTCATCTCCTCCTACTCCGTGCTTTTCAAAGTCCCGAATGATTGCAGCAATCAGGGTGTCCCCTCCTCGGCCACACTGTCCTTGGTAAAGGGGAAGGAGGCAGGACTGGACTGGGAAAGCTTTCCAACAAGATGCAGACCTGAAAGAGTGAAAGGAAAGGGGGAGGAAGCAAGTTGGGAGAGCTCCAGACTGCCATGCACATCTAAAACTGTGTTGGCCAACCCAATGGGAAGCTCCCAATCAAAACTGCCCATCAGGGAGTACAGCATTGGGCCGAAATGGCCAGGCCCTTAAGCCCCGCTGTACTCAGTCATTGGCAAAGGACGGCCAGGGAAAGACCCGGCCTAGGCTCGATCGTTACGATGGATCCTGAAGTCACTGCAGTTGAAGGTGCTGTGATATCTATTTCTCCTCGTCTCAAATGATGATAGTTTTGATGGGAGGTACATTGTGAATACATGCAGCTCTTGCTATCCAAGGAGCTGGCAATGTAGAAAGGTGAAAAGACGTACACATTACAAAGAAGTCACCCCAATTGCATAGTTTCAGGAGATATTTGTTGTTTTTGTCTATTCAGCTTCCATTTCCCTTATTGTGCAAACTCTAACTCGGTTTTACCTTGGGGAAACACCTCTCTCTGTTACAGTGGAAATGCTGCACCTCACTCCTGCCCCTCAGCACCAGGGGAGGGCATAACTCAGACCTGGCCGCTCAGAACTTTTGTGGGAAATATGCCCCCCACCAGCCCTGACCAACGGGTGTTGCTTGCAAAGATGGCAAGCCTGGAGCTACCAGAGAATAAAACCACAGGAAGAGAGCCTGCCGAAGAATGAAGCCAGGTCAGAGGAAAGCAGTGCTGAGAAAAATGCCTTTAGAAAGTGGACTTTGATGACACATTTGGAGCTCTTGGATCACCCCAGATGTTGACACCTAGATCCACTCCTAAAGTATCCCTTTGGCTTCAGGCTGTTTGAGGTAGATTTAGTCACCGTCAACTAGAAGAGCCTTAATAAAATGGTAGAGAAACAACTGAGTCTGGAACAGTGGTGTGTTATCAGGCATAATCCCCTTTAATATGGACCTAAGAATAGTCATTCACTATCAGAATTAGAAAAGACCTCTCACAGCATCCAGTTCCAATCCAATGCCTTTAAAAGAGAGTCAGCAAAAGTTGAGTGACTCATATAAGGTCACAGAGCCACTTACTAGGAAATCACATTTTGTTTCTAAATCTTCAGTTTAATTAATTATTAAGTTTTAGAGAGAGGGGAAGGGAGGGAGTAAGAGAGGGAGAGAAACACATTGATGTGTGAGAGAAACATCAATAGGTTTTCCTTCGCACGCCCCCAGATAAGGACCTGGCCTACAACCCAGGCGTGTGCCCTGACCTGGAATCAAACCGGCGCCTGTACAGTTTGCAGGACAATGCTCAACCCCCTGAGCCACGCCAGTCAGCGCTCCAAGTCTTCAGTTTCTAGGCCACAGTTATTTTCACTGTAACCCCCCATGTCCCTCGAGAAAAGGGAGATTACACAATTTAATTCATGGAACTCACAGAAACAGAAAAAATTAATTTATAAACAATAGCAGCCAGCTAATGCTAATTTAGAATTTAATGCCATTAATCCTGGATAATGTGGCTATTGAAAGTAGTTACTAATGTGGGCTTCACACAATAATTTAGCGTTACTTAAGTGAAAACAAAATCAAGATATGCACTTTTGAACGTGTGGAAAATGTTTAATCCTTATTAATTTTTCCTTTTGCGAGGTGCCCCAAAATGTTCCTTTTCTTTGTTCTTCACATGTCTATTCTTTAGAAGTTATTTGTAAAATCTGGAATGTGGTAAGAGGAAAAGCATTTGGAAAATTTGAATGAACTTTTTCTAGTGCATTGTTATTTATCTAAGTTTTGCAAAGAACTCAAGACCCTTCTGTCTTGAGCGAGCCCAGCCTTGTGTCTGCAGTGCACCCTCATAGCGGCATATTTAAAATCGGCATTCTTAGGTTTTAACAGTTAAATTAAAAGCTACATTTTTGAGTGATGACTGTGTCCACAAAAATACCTTAAGGAAAAGGTGAAGCATTTACACATTTGTGAGTAATTGATTCTTTTATAATTTTGTATTTTTTAGAAAAGTGCTTAAGAACCAGCTGGGGCTCTATATTTCAAAGAAGATTTATTTGTGAGTTTCTGTTTGTTTAACTTAGGCATACATTATTTCTGATTTTAAAATGTATTTGGATTTTTTTTTCATATACCAGATTTGGGGGTTTTCAGATTTTTCTAAAAGCAACCTTAGCTTAGTGGATCTGTTTTACACACAGCAAAATGGACACAGAGAGATGCAGAACAAAATTGAAGGGGGCAAGTCGCTGGGCATCTATTTTTTAAGATAGATTAGATTTCAGGATATTCATCTACAATAGGCAATTTAAGGTTTCAAGGAGTTTCACAGAAATCTTCAGATTTTTTTGATATCATAATTGCAAATACATGACAAAGTGAATACAAAAATGCCATTATTGCAAACACCTAGTTACAAAAGTATATTGATAACAAGAAAAACAAAGAAAAAATAAGCATATTAATAACAAAAATGAAAATAGTATCTTGGTATTTTACTGTTAAGAAGGCCTGGCTTTTTGACTCTTCAAAGTTAACCAATTCATTTACACATTTAAAAAGTAGCCATCAAGCGTCTGTGCTCATTCAGCACAGAGATAGGGCAATGGGAGGATCCAGCTCGATGCTCGAGGAGCTTGGAGAGGCGGAGAAGGCGCCTCGTGAGAAATGTCGCAGTCCACTTCACGATGCCTGGCGTGGACGTGGAGACGAGGCGATGAAGATGGCCTGGGCCAGTGGATGGGAGGGTAAAGAAGGCTTCGCGGCTGGTGAATCCGCAGGAATTTAACTCGTGTAGACGAATGGAGGTGGTTAGAGAGCAGGCAGGTGCGTGGCGGGACGCGGAGGTGAAGCAGCAGAGCAAATGACCAACTCAGGTGTGCAAGACAGGCACGTGCCAGGTTCTAAAGACTTTGAACGACAAGCCACGGATTTGGGATTTTGTCTTATTGTCCACTGATAGTCATCAAAGATATTTTGATTTTATTTTGGCAAGATCATGGCATGGTCATGTCAGAAAAGAGAAAGATAAAATCGTGAAGGATGGCAGAGGACAGGTGAGCGGGAAAGAGACAAGCCATGGACCCGTTTAGACGGCTGCTGCGTGGAAGGTGGCGTGGTAACGGTTAAGGATGCAACAATGTAACGGCGTAACGATGTAACGATGTAATGACGCGTGGAGCGAAGCGGAGGGGAAGACATCGATGCAGGTGATGTAACGAAGGTCGGAAAGAAGACGAGGAAGAGGCTGACAGGTAAGAGTGGGGTCGGGAGTCGGCGGGGCGCAGAGGAGCGGTGCGCTGGGTTTGACGTGGAACGCGGACGCACGCGGGAGGCAGGCGGAGCCGGCCGGCAGGTCACGGCCACGGCCACGGGCGCGCAGGACGAGGACGGCCCTGCGCGGGCTTCCCGGGGCCCGCGGTCCGGGGCCAGGGGCGGGCGGGCCTCCGAGGACCACCCGAGTCTGCGTCAGCCATCAGCCACCGAAAGCTGCGCTTTTTACCGTAACTGCCTCCGGGTAGCTCTGAACACATCGCACAACATTGGTGTTTAAGTCTCACGTAGCTGTCGTTAAAGGACAGATGCCCAGGCAAAGCAGCGACTCGACGCGACCGCGCGGTCGGGCCGGGCGTCGGGCCGGGCTTCCCGCGGACACACCCGCCGCAGCGGGACCCACCGCCTCGTGCGGTGTCGCGGCCAGTGCTCCGGCTCGGCTTCTTCATCCGCGAGAAACTTCGGGGTGACATGACCTCAGAATCACCCTCTGACTCTGAAGTTCTGTTGTCGCGGGCCTCACTGACCAGCACACCTGCCAGTTCTAACGCTGGTTCACCGAGGGAGTCACGCGTCCCCGAAACGCAGCGTCCTCGCCAGGACCGGCGCTGCGAGGATCCCACCACGCGGCGCGGCGCTTCCCGCCCATCGCGGCGGCCACTAGGGAAATGCCCACTGAAGCCCCGAGAGGCTACCGTGCATTCTCTAGAACGGCACGGATGCAAAGGACGGGAAGGACCGGGTGCCCGAAGCCGTGTGGCACGGAGCACGCTGGCCGCGTGACTGTGACCCACCACTCCTCCATGGGGCAGTAGCCGGAGGCCATGCACAGGGACGTTCACGCAACGCTACTCAATGAATCCCAAACCAGAAAGTTTCCCCAAACACATGAACAACAGAATGGGTAAGTAGATCAAAGCCGCCTAGCCAGGTAGCTCAGTGGGTTAGAGCATGGTCCTGATACACCAAGGTTGCAGGTTCGATACCCAGTCAGGGCACACAGAAGAATCAACCAATGAATGCATAAATAAGTGGGACAACAAGTCAATCTCTCTCTCACCCTCTTTCTAAAATCACTACATTAAATAAATAAAGGCCTGAATAAAAAGGAAAGACCTACAACTAGATACAATGTGGCTTCTAAGTCTTACCAACCAAATATTGAATGAAAGAAGTCAGACTGGAATACATAGAATGTTTCAATTTATATCAAGTTCCCAAGTACGCAGAGTTGCTCCACGCTGTTAGAACACAGAAAGGGGTTATCTACCCTCAAGATGGAAGAGGAAGTACTATTAAGAATGCTGATAAGATTCTGTTTCTTGATCTGAGTGCCGACTATAAAAGTATAGTTTATAAAAATTCCTGGAGTTCTACACCTACAATTTTCACACCTACTTTTTTTACTTTTAAAAATCTTCCCAGCATCAAACAATTACTAGCATTCTCTACATGTAATAAATATTTATCTGTAGATATACCTGTGTGTGTACCTTCTACCTATCCACCTACCTCTCCATAGAAGCACATCTTTCTGATGAGGTCAGTCCTTTCTGCATAATAAACGGCTTGTTGTAATGGGGAAAGTCGTCCGGCCGAGCTTTCCCCGCTGGTTGTGACCGGCAGCACTGCCTAGTGGGCACTCCATCCAGCATTTCCAGTGAACTATCTGAACACACTCAAAGCTCAGGGTCTGGCTGTGGAACTTGCTTAATAAAGACCAGCTAAGGGGATGTCAAACATTTGTCCCTGAACATGAAAGTCATATCCACTAGGTTCTTGAATGACTTGGCAAGTAAGTCATTTTTTTGAGTGTTGACTTGAAAGCAGCATATACAATCATTCCATGCTTTGATCTCCTCATATACTGCATTCTATTTTTATCATGATTTATTGCATTATAGGAAATTAATGTTGATTCTATTATAAGTCATGCTTTCTAATTATTGTAATCTAGTAGAAGTATGTCCTATTAATTAGATTACCATGCTAAAAATAGCACCCAGTTTTATTAATTAAAACATTGAGGCAGGAAAACCCATACTCAGAATTAGATACCTTTTAAATGTAACACCATCAGAGGTTTAAAGCTATAGAAACCGGAGGGGTGTGTGCAGGGGGGAGGTTGAAACAATTGCAAGTTTCAAATACTGGATATCTGCAATAGCATTTAAAAATCCAGGTTTTTAACTGAGATTTTCAGAGATATTTAACATGTTTTCTTTCAACTGTTTGCGTAAAAATCAAAGAACTAAGATTGGAACTATAATGTGTAAAGCTTGAAGGAATGCTTAAAAAGTGTTCAATGAATTAAGATTTGTAGATTGAATATAATAGTATTTAAATCTAACTCTTAGCCCATTTTCTTTGTCCACATTAAAATAAAAAAGGATTTAGGTTGAAATTCCATATGATTTATTTCCTTGCGCTGCTTTATATTTATAAACCCTCTCTAGGTGAGGGAAAACTTCCTCAGAAGTATTTTTTAATTCTTGCGAGACATAAACAATTTAACTACGATGTATGCTTTAAAAGTGGTCAGCTAACGGTGACAAAGGTAGCTGTATGGTAGCCACTGAAAGGGAAACCAACAAAAGATGAAAATGTGAATACTTACTTGTCTAAAAAGGGTCTTAATGTGTTCACTGTCCTTCTCCCGAGCGTGTTTCACACCTGTGTTGAAGGAAGCGTTCTGTTACTGTCTGGCTATCCTCCTGTTCAAGGGCCAGGGCGCTGGTCTGCCATGAGTGGGGGGAGGCTTATTTTTAGCAACTTGAATTTCTAGGGACCTGGACATGGCTTTATATTTCAACTGGAAGAAATCCTTTGGTTGCCTGCTTCTAACTGGCCCCTGCTTTCTGAACAGGTGAGAACATCCCAGGGCTGTCTCTGCTCCGTCCCCTACTCTGTTCCTCTTCCCTTCGCCTTCTCCCATCACCCTCAGAGGCTCTGAGGAGGATTTTCCTTTCAAGCCTTATTTTGCAACAGCTCCACTGAAGCAGGATTCTCAAACTAAATAACATTTATTGCCAGCCCGCTGCCATTGTCTGACAAAAAAGAAATTAGAAGAAGAAACAAGGTTAATATAAAAATTACACCTTTTAGAAAAGCAACCCCTAATATTCAGTTGCAGAAGGAAATGCGGGGGAAACGCAAGTCGTGGTGACTAGGAAATCGCCCTGTTACAGAGGAAACCAAGAGTAGCTTAAAGGTACAAGTCAAGCAACCACCAGCCCCAGAAAATAATGGCAAAAAAAGGGTAAAAAAGAGGTGACAGATATGCTGATTAAAAGAGATCTTAAAAAATGAGCTTCCTTTTGAACTTTAAATGGAAAAATCCTGAGTTTGGATTGCCAACTGTTTACAAAGAAAAGATGATTCAGAGGAACTACGTGACTTAAACAATAACATCTTTCAGATTCTTCTGGAAGATTGGTAGATAATATGAAATTTAAACTAACATTTGGACTTTGTCCATTTTGTGCACTGTGAAGACAGTTTTGGCATGCTATTTAAAATATTTTCATATCAGTTTATCATTCCAAAATATAGTGAAAACACATACATCTGCAGTTGCGCCCTGTGGTGAAAAGAAAAAAATGGAAAGGGCTGAGGCCGCTTCACATTTTATAGAAATAAAAAACGATTCCCTGTATCCATTTTGCACATATATTCACCCTTTAATATACGTAAGATAGAATTTTAAGACATTCTTGTAAAAGCAAAATTGTCATGACAATGTGGCACATTGTTTAACCCTCGCTGTACTTCAGTTACCCAGTCTGAAGGTCCAAAGACACAGCAAGTCGATTCCCAGTGTTGCTGTGAGCACCTAAAAACTACCCAGGACAGTGCACATATGTACATAGTGCCAAAAATAAAGAGAAAAAATGAAGCAGTGAAGCGGTACTTACCATTTATTAAATTGCCAGTGATTAAAACATTTGTAACCTCTAGAAACAAATTACCATAAAAGAATATGTGAGGAAGACCTTATGTGACCTGCAAATCCTAAAAAAATTAGCTACTATCTAGCCCTTTACAAAAGTATTCGTCAATCCCTGTTCTAATAGATAATCTTGACCACAATAGATATACATTTAGTAGGTGTAAGTGAATAAATTTAGATTTTCTCTGGGATTACATAGTGTTAACTAAGATTGAAATTGGATTATATAACCAAATTAGAATTTCATGTTTAAATTCAAATGTTACCAAAATATTTATCAATGGAAACTGTTCTGAAGTATGTCTGGTGTCTGGTGCCAGCACATTGTTAACCAGGCTTTTTCGTCTCTGTTTTTAAGCCTGGTTGAAGAACATGCATATACAAATGCTTCAGAGGTGCTATTGCCAAATCACCTCACTGAGGGCAGAGGGTTCAGGAGCACGGGGAGCCAGCCACACCCGGTTCCAGAGTTCATTCTGCCCTGGGGTCGGGATGCCTTTTGAGCAAAGACAATGGGAACGAAGCTCCCTGAGTTGTGCAGAGAAACGGTGCTGACTCAAGCTCCTTTTTAAGTGGAATGTAAGTTGGTAAATAAGGAAAATAAGTTAAACAGTATACTTTTATTGTGACAGAATGTTTGACGAACTTCTCTCTGCTAGCTCGTTGTGAAGAAAGAGAAATATAATTCAGATGCTAGCATAATTTTAAAAGGTTGAATAGTTTTTCCAAAGATTAAAAAGCATAGACTGGTTGCTGCCAGCTGGTTGAGGGCCGGGGAGTAGGACCAGGGCTTACCATAAGGCAGGCGTCTTAGTCCAGAAAAGCTCAGCTTAATTCTAATTCATGATCCAAATGAGAAAATAGATGCTATTCTTCTCAAATCTGCTTATGACAGAAAGTTGGGAGGCCCAGTGGACACAATGCATAGTCTCCAAATAAAAATTTTAACAATGGACCAAAACTAAACTAAACAATCATAATAGAAATCAATCTTTTGCATGAAGGAACCCTCTAACCATGACTTTCTCAATATTGATATGCATAAGTGATTTTTGAAGAGAATGTATTTTAGGTTAAAAAGACTCAAGGAATTTCAAAAAGACTGGGATAAGGATGGGGAACAGTAGTGATCCTTAAATAACCTACTTATTTTTCCTTAAGTAAAAGAGTGTAAGTTTAACACATTCTTTTCCAGAAGTAAAAATGAGAGGCAGGATTAACTCAGAAGTTAAAAAGACTGAAAAACCTCAAGCCAGGTTTAGCCCAGAGCTGTGCTTGTTTTATTTACCGCCTCCTCCATAGTGCTTTAGCTAACTTTTTGAATTAGTTGCTCTCATTGAAAAGACACAAGATGTAACATAGGTATGTGAATTATCAGCTTCTCTTGAGTCACAGGAGGATCTGGCAACGTTGGCCCCTCGCTCCTCTGGCCCCGTTCAGCTGGGGCAGGGGAGCACCTTCCTGTCACCTCAGTCCCCACCGCTCCCTACAGCCGCACCTGGCCTGTTGTATTCACTTACGTATGTGTCTGGCCCTGTGTACTGCATCCATGTGACTCCTGTACAAGAAAGTGGAGACGAAATTCTGCATCTCCAAATGTAATAGGTGTGCCTTAAGAAGTGTGGCGCTTCAGAAGATGATCTTAACTGTGCCAATGCATTCCAGTTAAGAACTTTGAAGAGCTGGTGCACGCTGTTTGAGATCCAGGTGCACACATAGGCTGCCCTGCATGTTACACGGGAGATTCTTGCACGGGGCTGGAAGTCAGGCTCGACTGGTGTCTCTACCTTTTTAAAAAAGACTCGTGGTGCTGTTTGCTTAACTTGTTTTTATTCTAGTGACTCCTAAACATTTATGAAATTCTTATGTTTTAGCTCTGATTTGTACATATTCCAAAGCTATTATAAAATTAAATCCCAAAACTATTGCTGTCAACATCTCTATAGAAACTTTTTAAAAACCAGCCAAGTCTTTGTTTTTATATTTTCATACTTCAATTTGAGTGTTTGTGGTGTGTAGACACAGCTGCATTTATATCCCATCATCTGTGTGGTTTTGGACCAACACTTGGGCATTGTGCTGAGCTGGAATTGTAAATTAGGGATGATTCCCACGATCTGAGATCCCTATGAAGCCAGGTCATTCACAGCCAACATCCAGGGAAACACAAGAAGATGATCCTAACTGTGCCAAGTCATTCCAGTTAGGAACTTTGAAGAGCTGGTACACACTGTTTGAGATTCAGGTGCACACATGCAGGTTCTTCTTTCAAATGAAAGCTCTGACTCATGAATGAAGTCAACGGGTATTTGCATGAAGTGCTTAATGAGTGGCCACCATTGTCAGACAAAAGATGTGGAAGAGCAAGTCCTTGGGAGCATACTCCCTCGTTAAAGACAAGTCCTAAACAGTAGAAATGATTAAAAGTAATTTAAAAAGTATATAACCAAATATACTATGAACTATATACACAATAGACATTTGGAGAAGGGAAAGATTAATGCACACACTGATGTAATATGTAGAGAATGAGTAGGATGTGGATAGTCCAAAGGAGGGGAAAGGATATAAGAAACAGACTCATCATATGCTAAGAAATGTACTTCTACATTAGGGAGAAGCCAAAGCCTGTGTGGGTGCAAGAAGCTTGATTATAGGGGCCCTGAGCTCTGTGTCAGGGTGAAACCTCCAGCGCTCTGTTAGTTCTTGACGATGAAAGCATCCTGAAGACCAGCCAGGAGATGAGTGCTCTGATCCAGGTGGGATGTGAGGAGGACTCCACGGGGGGCAACTGATGGGAAACTGAATTGTTTCAAAAGATGAATACATTGCAGTTGGCGGTGGATTAGTATCAGGATGGTGGCAAGTCAAAGAGCAATGCCATTTAAAATTTGAAGGACTTCTAGCCTGCTGGTGTGCTGACAGAAATAGTTGAATAATGAACTCAGATTAGAGCCTGTTGCATTTATTTCAATATTATAGCTTTAAATGGGTAGAATTAGCTCTACAGGGAAGTGGGTTAGTTTTTCCTTGGAGACAGAAGGGAAGTTCAGGTAAGGGTAGAAATTTGGAGGTGGAAATAAGAGAAGTTGAGGGGCTTATGTTGTAAGCCCCTCGTTTTTTCAGTGAAGTAGGAAGCAGGGGCACCTATTCAGGATAAGAACATAATGTTAGGGCCCAGGCTGATGCGGCTCAGTGAATTGGGCACCAGTCTGCAAACCCAAAGGGCACCAGTTCAATTCCCAGTCATCACACACCCCTGGGCTGAGGGCAAGGTCCCCAGGGAGGGGAGTGTGAGAAGCAACCAATTGATGTATCTCACTCAATGATGTCTCTCTCCCTCTCTTTCTCCCTCTCTTCCTCTCTCTCTAAAAGTAAATAAATAAAATCTTTTGTTTTAAAAGAACATAACATTAGGGATGACACCTGGGTAATGTGGAAAAGGCAGGTAAGGGATGCACTAGTCTGGGGATCCAAAACACCTACATAAAATTGCTATTTAAGCAGAAATGAAATAGTGTGAGTTTGTAGCTGAGTCTGGTATTATGGCTTTGAGAATTGTCTCCAGCAGCCTTTGGTAAGAACTATGGATACAAACAAAGAAAGTAGACAGTAGTTAAAAGAGATCAAAGAGGCGTAGGATTTTGAGGTGGTATCTCACATGTTATTGACATGATTGTTTATTTCAAAAAAGTCCAGCCTAAGTAAGGGAGCAAATAAAACCAGAATTGCTGGATATGAGTTGGGAAGTAGGAGAGTATTAGAAGGCACAGTGAGAACAAACAAGAGAGCAGAAAGGTTGAGGAAGCAAATTGGTAATGTATTGAGAGGAAAATTCCTGTGTTCAAGACGTACACATTTAGAAGTCCTGGGCAATAGTGTAGCCACAAGTGTGGCTGTGCTAGGGGTAAGTAAGGTTGAGTGACACCTGAAAATGAGGAGTTGTGAGGCCAGGGAGTTCAAGAGTCATTATCACGCGTACTGAAGCATGGGAAATGGTGACAGACCAAGGTGGTAGAGGAAGATGGTTTCAGTGTCACTACTCAGTGTCACTGAGGAGGTTGGAGCAGCGTCCTGGTGGCTGGAAGCTAAGATGAGGAGATGCCATGGATTCCAGAGACAGGGTAAAGTTAGGAGAATAATGGACTGGATGCAGCAGAGATTAAGGCACTGACTGTCCCTTGTATGGAACACTCCATGTGCCTCTCATTATGCCCCTTGGGCCACTGCTCACTTCAGGAATTGCTGCCCCAAGCAGCTCCCCACAGATGCAACCTGACAGCACCTCCACTCAGCTACACCTCTCAGCTCTTGCTTTCTGCCCCAGGGCTGTTCTTACACTAAAATGTGGCACTCACTTACATGCAGTCTAAAAATGGAGGGAGTTGGCGTTAATTAGGACAAAACCTGACCATCCAAGGTGGTGGTGGTACATGCTCCCCTCTTCCATTCCCTGCACATTACCTCTGAGGTGCTTTGTACATGGCTTCTCAGAGCGTCAAGGATGGATTGATCTCCAGTTGTCAGAGGCAGTGATCAATTTTCAACACATCTTTGGGATGGCATTTCCTTCTTCACTCTTCCCATTTCCCACAGCCTGCTTCCTGGGATGGCTTCTCAAAATATACTAACTGAATGCAGGCCCTTGTTGCAGACCTGCTTTCTTGGAGAAACCTGAGACCCTTGTCTGTAAGTAGAAGCCATTAAGTGAGAAATATGAAGGTTTCATGGTCAAAGAAAAAAGTCAAGGTTCAGTTGGCTTGAGGAGAAAGGAGTCCTGAAAGGCAAAGAAGGAGTTTATTACAGAACACAAGTTTCAAAGGAATCTTCTTGGAGTGGATGGCAGGTCAGAGCTAGAGCAGGGCTGATAGAGATGAAGGCATCAGAGGAAAAAGGAGGGGGGTGAAATACGAATTGTATATGTTAAGTAATATCCTCTATACTAGAAAATAAATATACTGATAACCATGAAGGGCACGTTTTAGACAGTTGTATTTATCACTGTAGCTTTGCATTTGCCTTCATCCTCATCTGTCCCACCCTGAACAGAACAGAGCATCCGGCAGTCTAGCCTCCCTGCATTTCTCGATTTCTTGCCAACATGCTGATGTCATCCGATATCCAGGCCTTAAAGTCACTTCAATTTACATTCGTGTCTTTTGTCTTTTTCTTGGTATCTAATTTGCTTTAGTTTCACTGAACTACTTTTTCCCTAAGTAGGAGCCATGGTCAATTTATTTAAGAGAAAATGTCAAGAAACAAGCCAGATGTATACATAATATCATTCAGTGTCCACTGGGAACAGTTTTAAAATGTATACAAAATATAATGTATACAAAATTACATAATTTAAAATATACATGTATATTTTTTAAAAGTACACAATTCTGACAGATCACTATATCCTGAAGAAATTTTCACAATATCACCCTCCAACTTTGCCATATTACTTGAACTTTTGAAATTTGAAGCAATAAATCATAAAATATTTTGAGCCTATTCTGAGCTGAACTTGGTTATTTTGAGAGATTTGTTTTTAAATTTAGATATTTAGGCATTTTTAAGGCTGTTTGGTTTAAAATTTCAGGTTACAAGAGGCATTGCTCACGCGTTTTAACAGAGAAACAACATCTGCTGTCACTTCCGGCACCTGCTAAGTCAAAAGCCACTGAGACTCACCAGACCCCTGTCAGGCAGCCTGGGAGAGGGGCCTGCATGTTTGACATTCAACCAACCCTCAAATTGTTATTGCTTAGAAAAAATTCACAAAGGGCACACATTTGTTTTGGAATCATAGAAGACAGAAGATCAAAAGAGACCTTTCTCTTTTGAGCTCCCTACTTCCTGCCAGTTTTCATGCCGCCATTTTGTTTTGTTTTTCTCTTTTGTGTACTGCTCACCCTTGCCATAGATTTGCTCGCAGACAACCCTTTATGAAATTATCTTCCAGTATAATAATATCACTGATACAACGACTTTCCATTGGTAGGTCTCTTGCCCACATCTGTTCCAGGTCTGGTCTACCTGAACGCAGAGTGAAGCCCTGGGCAGAGCCTTTGCCCAGGTCCATCGCCCCCTCGCCACCCACACTTGTGCGCGTCAGTGTCAACTCCCTCCCACGGCTGTGGCTTCATTCGTACTCTCCGCCTTGGGAGCTCATCTTCTTTACCCAGGCTCGTTCAATTATTTCTGCTATTTGTTTTCTAATTCCTCTTACTTTACCCCTCACCTCTCAATGATGAGGTAGTTTTAGTAGACTTTTTTCTTAAACACACTTCCTTACACCATCATCATAGTTAGTGTTGTCAGTTTAAGTTATGAATTTTAAAGTACAGTTAAAAAAAATCGTAACCATTTACAGACTGTAATCTAATGAAACAGTCTTATTATACCTCCCCTCCTTTCGTGAGTAGCTAAGCTCTCGAAAAGGTGCTTGGTCATAGCAATGCTGATGATCAAGATTGAAATATATGAGGTCTGTTCAGGAAGTATTCATCCATGTATATGAAAGATAAAGACACTTATTGAAGAAGGTACAACAGACATTGTGCACAGGACAATGACGCCTCATTTTTCTTCAAAAAGGCACCTTGCGACCTCACACAGTTCTCCCAGTGTCTCTTTCACTGTTCAAACCACTGCAAAATCCTTTGGTAGAATCACCATCAGCTGCCCTGTCATATTTTCCTGAATGTCATCGACAGTCTGAAATCTCTTTCCCTTCAAAGGTGATTTTAGTTTTGGGAAAAAAGCAGAAGTCACAGGGCACCAGATCTGGGCTGTAGCAGGGCTGAGCCACCTGGGTGATTTGATGCTTCGCCAAAAATCTCTGCATGAAATATGATGCATGAGCGGGCACATTGTTGTGATGAAGCTGCCAATCACTAGTTGCTCGTAGCTGTGGCCATTTTCATCAAATCGCATCTCTCCACCAATGAAGAACACTGAGGTAGTACTCCTTATTAATTGTTAGACCTGGAGGTGCATACTTATGAGGAACAACACTTTCCCAATAAAAAAAAAAAACAGTTCACGTGGTCTTGATCTTACTGCAACTTTGCCATACCTTCTTTGGGCATGGAGGACCAGGCGACTTCCATTGGGATGACTGGGCCTTCATTTCCAGGTCAGAACCATAGAACCATGGTTCATCTCTTGTTATGACCCTCATGAGGAAACCTGGTTCGTTGGGAGTGCTTTGAATGAAGTCATTAGCAACTGCAGCACGATGTTCCTTCTGCTCTTGTAGCAGAAGCTGCAGAACGAATTTTGCCACGACATATTTCATGCCTAGATCCTAGGTCAAAATCTCGGACACAGTAGTTTTTGGAATCCCCAGATCAGCCTCTACTTCTCGCACTGTCAGTCACTGATCTTTGTTCATTGCAACCCATACACGTTCAACATTCTCAGGTGTTCTGCTGGTTGCAGGCCTTCCGGAACATGGGTCACCTTCAACAGATTCTCAACCCTCTTTGAAGCATTTGTGCCACACTTTTATTTGTGCTGCATTCATGGCATCATCCTTGAAAGCCCTCTGAATCATCCCAATAGTTTCCGTGGTAGAATGTTCAAGCTTAATGCAAAATTTGATGCTGATTCATTGGTCTACTTGTTCAGTCATTTGGAATGGGACAGCCACACAGTATACATGCTCACTCAATGGCATCTACCACCCCCACTGACTAGTACAGTGAAGTCATCATTTATCACACATGCGCATTCCAGTCCACTCTCCTTGGCTGTCGGATTACATCGACGTCACACTATTCTCCTTATATTAACATTGGCTGGACTTTTCCAGGACAGACCTCATAGCTATTAAGCATGTATTGACAGGCACTTAGTAAGCCCCGTATAAAACAAGTTAGTTTTAATGCTCAGTCATTAAGACTTTGAAATATAAGATTACCCATTAGTACAGCTAGTCAGAGGAAACTTTATTTTAAAGTAAACTTAGTTACTTATTTATAAATTTAGCATTCATTTATGTGAAATGTGTAATGGCATAGACTTGAGCTGCTTTCCCTCACCAACACATTGTTTTGTTGTTTGTTGCTGGAGAAAATTCCCCCACCTCCACGGCCAATTCACAGGGTTTAATTGGAGCTGATCCTTGCCCTCCATCTTTCAACATACACAACTTATGCTCATACACACTCACACATACACTCACCACTCACTTTGGAGGGGTAAGTGGGTGCCTAAATCTGGCCTGGCCATTCCGCACATTCCGAATGCTTTTGGGAATGGAATGTGCTAAAACTCAATACAATGAGACTCAATCATGCGACTTTTGTTTTTCTAATGAAATTGCTGAGAGGATGGCATAAAAGTATAGAATTCTTGGTGGTCATCTTGCCAATTCTTACAAAGAGTTTTCCTGAAGGAATCAACATAAAGGAAAGCAAATCCAAAATATGGACAGAGAAATCAAGTCATGATGATGGCCTTTGAAGCCAGACAAAGGTCAGATCTTTACTGAAGCCAGTTCTGCTCACACACCTTCAATTATGAGTCAGTACATATATGCTTTGTGCCAGCCAGCCTGACGTGGATTCCTGTCACAGCTAAGAGAGTCCTTCCTCATGTATGTAGTTTGACAAATAACCAGCTTACCCAGCCTTTTGTATCAGATCTTTTGCATCCCTGCACTTGTCAAGTGAGATCTGCATTCCACTTGCTTCAGAATCAGCTGGAGTGATTACAAAATGCAGGTTCTTAGGCTGCATCCCAAACCTCTTCATCAGAACTACAAAGGTGAAGCTTAGGAAACTCATGTTTGTCAAGTGACCTTCGGTGATTTTTACACACATTCAATTTTGAAGAAGACAACTGAAGTTATAGCTTCAGATTGTATCAATTCAGATCAACCAGTTTTTATGAAATTAACTGGTCAATTCTATCAAGTAGCAATTCTTTTCAAATAATTAATCATCAGATTTTTAAAATGCCAGTATTGATGTAAGTAGAAAAGGTAACTAGTTCAGGGTGCATATGTAGGAACTGTCATGAGACTTACATGTTTAAATAACTTCAGAAGTTCATTATCACATTTTACCTGTAATCTAGGTGGGCATTAAACAGAAAGGTAAGAGGGGAAAATTAAGTAATTTTATCTTGAAGTGGTGTAGGAATCAAGGCAGACCACAGCAGAAATATGACTGTTCAGTGTTTGTTTTCTCAAACTTTGCACCAACGTTATACTCCCCAATATGGTGTTGATTTCTTGCACTTGAATAATTCCTCCTTTCCCAGAGAGCATTGGTGCAAATGAAATAGTCTTCATTTGTGAGGACCCTGTGGATCCCTCTGCATTTTGGGACATTTTCTATTACATTTAAATGCATGTGTTTAATTAGTTGAGTTTTTAGAGCAGACACCTTGAAACTCAAGGAATTCACTTCCAAATCAGTATTAGAGAGGATGGAAGACATGGAGCAAAATCAATATGAATCTGTCAACTGGTCAATATATAAAAAAATTGTGGTATATTCTCAGCAAAATTTAAAAAAATAAATATTAACACACTTACCTATACTGATTAAACTAAAAAATATTAGGCTGAATGGAATAGTTCAAGTACTACATTAGTTCAAGATTGCATGCTGTGTGACTCTTACGTGGAATTCTAGAAAAGACAAAGCTACACCAAGAGGCCATGGATCAGTGATTGCCTCGGGCTGGGGTCAGGTGTCTGCCACAAAGACAAGCAGAAGGACGTTTTAGGAGGATGCGATTTTTCTCCATCTCACTTGTGGCAGAGATTACATGACCATGTACAATCACCGAGTTTTATAAAGCTGTATACCTCAAATGCATGAACTGTATTGCATGTAAATTATACCTCAGTAAAACTAATGTTAAAAAGTGAACTTGATGCGGGTGGGAACAGATTTTATCTGAGCAGAGGAAGTTCTCAGAAGGCATGGGCTGAGGTCTGGGGAAGCTGTCCATGGCCGCAGGATGCGGGCAGGTCCCAGCTCAGGAAGCACCTTGAAGGTGTAAGGGAGAGAAGAGGGACTCTTACTTTAGAGGGGCAGCTTCCTCACTCGCCCTTATTTATGTTGCTAGTTGGATTCAGTGCCACAAGTCATCAGAGATACAGGAGGCTCCAAGCTCTACCTAAGAATGACTACGGGAGGAATGAGGCTGTCTGAATGAGCTCACTGACAGGAACATAGCAACACAGGCCGTCTGGGCCAGGAAGCGCGGTGACAGAGAGAGGAGCGCAGGGAGAGGCACCCAGGGTGGGCATCTGTGGGGAGCAGCTGAGTGACCTGCCGGGAAGGAAGAGGGCACCTCCGCGTCCAGTTCATCTAGAGACCAATGGCCTTGTGTTGTAGGCTAGTCCTCCCAGAATTCCTTTAAAGATGTCACCAGGTTATTTGCCCTAGAAACAAGTTCTAACCCACTTGCAAGTGAAAAATTAAAGGATACTAGTAAATATCCTTCGAGTTAAAAAGTTATCGTCTGGGGGAAATAATGTGTGTGAAAAATTGAGGGCATTATTTAGCAGGCCAGCTTGATTACAAGCGTTAGCCCAGGCCTTCCCAATGAGAATGAAAGGGTTTTTTCTGAGAGCGCTTTTCCATAAATATCTTGTCTGCATGCTGAGAGAAGAAAAGAGGACAATTGAATTCTTTCCATTTCACGAACCCCTTAAAATAATAGGGTGCCCCCATCAGCAGTGTTTTATGAGCCAAAGGATGGGTTTGGGCTGCCAAGTAGGATAACTTTTTATTTAAACCTTAATTTTCTCTTTCACTCGTTCGCTGTCATAAAGCAAATGAAATTTGGCTTTTATAAAAAGTGGTAACTCATGTAAAGAAACAATTAGAGGGATTATTAAAAATCCATAAATTACATTAAATTTATAAAAAGCTCTTAGTGCCAATAAATAAGTCATGTCCTTATCTAGACACATTCAAACTGGGCATCCATAAAACAGTGCAAGGAAATGAAAAGTTCAAATGGAAGAAGGATCACTAGATGAATTACTTCATCCTAAATGTTGCAATTGGCTTCTTTTACAGGAACAATTTTTTTTCCAGGGTGATAAACGCAGAACCTCATCAATCTAGCTCTTTACCCTTGGCGGATACTTGTCTTTCTATATGCATATTTTTTTTTCTCTTTGGCTCCAGACACAGAACAGAGTATCTGTGTGATCCAGGATTTGTTTGAAGAGAGTTCATCTGGAAAGAAGTCAAGCAGGGCACTAGCAGGGGAGCTTTTACAGATTATGACCTGTAATCTGGTTAATGCTCTGAAACACAAAGATCCCAATGTTGGGATAAGGCGACTTCCTACGTGGCTGTGTGCCCTACCCCCCCCCCCACCCCGAGAAGTCAGCCCGGGGACGGAGAAAAGCCAGCTTGCGGTTGCGGGTGGCCTAAGAAGGAGGGTAACAGAGATATAATGGCATATATTCCAAATCTAGCATAGGGTAATCATCTGTTTATAAGACCCACTTATTCTGCTTTATGGCCATAGGAGTTGATTTCATTTTTAGTTTAGGGTATCATACCCATGGTCTTTGATAAAGAGAGGGTGCTGGGGTCAATGTAAGGCTTTACTATCACTCATATATTTGAGCTAGTCCTTAAAGTTTTGGGGTTTTTTTTTTGACAAAAGGTTACATAAAACCAATGTTTGACTTTACATATCCATTTGCAGACCAGTAAATTTTAATTTGTCCTCTTTTAGGACTATCTGCTGAAAGTAAATCTGTATAGCATATAAGCTAGATTGTGAATATGTTTTACCTTCTTTAAACACAAAGAAGTTTCTAGAAGATGCTATATAATAAAACATTTTTCCTTTCCAAAATGAAAGATTACAGTTCGTTTCTGAACTCAGACTTGGTGCTTTTCTGGTTGTATAGCTTACAGATTTTTTTAAATAGCCATTTTCCCACCCTAAGACATTGTTTTTGTTTTGAAAATAACAATTGTTTGTTAAGGACTGAATTTCAAAAACTCTGGTTTCATGCACACCAGTCTTCTAACACATTCACTTGCAAACCCTGCCCTGGTCCATGAGGCTAAAGCATCCCAACAGTGAGTCCCCAAACAACAAATGCTTGGCCACATAAAAACCTACACGCAGGGAAACTTACTGGAGGAAGCAAACTCTAGCCCCTGGGTCCTATGGGCACCATCCCTTTGATCCCCAGTCACATGTGGGGAGTAATTTAGAGAAGCACTTTATGTAACATACCATGAGAGATAAGTCACTGGACCTTGAAAATATCTATCTACCTGCTCTTTGAAGGAGTCATTGTTTTTAAAATCTGCCCCCTCTCATGCTGATGCCACAGCGGCAGAGAGCTGTGTGAAGACCAGTGCTCACTGCCACCTGAATGACATTAGAGATTCTGGTTTTCTGTGGCTGAAGTTTTGCAGACTAGTTGAGGAACCAAACTGCATTTCTAAAAGTACTGTCAGGAAAAAGTAAATTTCAAATTTCAGAAAATTTACTTATATATGAACTCATTCATACATTGAGAGCTTCCAAGATTATTCTTCCAAGGTCAATTATTTGCCATATTGGCTGAGAAAACAAAGTTAGGCTAAGTAATTTCCTGAAAAGGTTCAGAGACCAAAATGGCTAGAAATTCCAAGACATATCCACTGTACAGATTTTTCTCTCATTCACCCTACATATTGTTATTTTGTTCATATATAAACTCTCTTGTCAAAAAACAAGCCAAAGTGTTGTTCTAAGTGAAGTTTTAAATGTGACTATACCTTTAAAAGTCCTTTTGGGTAGGAAAGACAATAGATTTTTAACTCTCAGTTCTTCTGCGACTAAATGGAAATGATCAGTTTCAATACCACCTTCACCATCCCACAGTGTTTGTATAAACATCATTTAAAAGACCATGTTTTACATGTTTTATATGTGTAGAATAGAGAAGGAAAAGAAAATGAAAAGAAGTTTTCAACATGCAGATGTATTGTTGACTTAGGCACTTAGGAAGTTTCTGTGCTCTGTTTTCTCTGTGTATTAACTCTGCTTCTCACTGCATTTTTACAATGAGATTTTTAAAAACAGATTTATTTTAATAGGGAAACTGAATGAAATTTAAGATACAGTTAATATAATTCTGGGATGGATCAGCGTTAATGCAGAATGAGCATACATTAGAGAACATGTAACCTTTCCCAGGATGAACTTCCCACATAAATCCTGTCCTTCTGTGCAGGCTGGAAGACAAATACCCAGGCTGTCAAAATCCAAAAGCTTTTGATTCTAAGTAATAAGGGGCCTGGGGCAAATGACATCATTTTTTACACCATTGTCCTCACTTGTTCTTGTTCTAAAAACTAAAAAATATGTTTTAAAGTTTTAATTTTGTAGAGATACACTCTAAAATATCTGTTTTCAAATTAAAAAGCCACCAGACCATCTGACCTTGACTTTTAAATGCCTCAGCAGGTGATTTCCAGTTCTTTTGCAAATCCAAAACTTTTCCCCCCTTTTTTCATCAACAAGCTTTTTAAGTTTGAGTATTTATCGTGTGATACAAGTTTATAATACCCTTCCACATACATCATTTTATTTGATCCTCACAGCAGCTCTGTGAGGCAGATGTGATGTTTCCAGGGAGGAAACTGAAGGACAAAGAAGCTAATATCTTGCCTAAAACTCACAACTTGGAAGCAGCAGAGATCAGCCTTGAACCTGGGTCTGCTGTGTTCACATAGCCCGTGCAGGATCGTGGGAAGACAGCCAGTTCCTTATCATGGGGGAGAAGGCCATGCTTTTCTTTATCCCTTCTCGTTCTCGGAGCTCCCTTAAAGCCTGCAGGAATAATGGGATGAGTTCTCAGGAAGGTATATATACATTCACGTGGAATGCAGATTCTGTGTAGGCACCACAGAGTTTATACAGCTCAGCTAAGCATTGCTAATCACTAGTACAAACAGTCAAATGGGGGATGGGAGTAGGAGGGAATGAGCAAGAAAGAGCTGCCAGTAATCACAGTGAGTAACAGTCTTAGGGGGAAAGTGACAGCTCAAGGCTTTACTGTTGTCATAAAAGTGCTGCCATTTTAGAGCTTTAAGACGAGCAAATCTCTGGGGTCTATGTCCACCGTGGTTCTAATAGCATTAGAAAGGGTGAGTTGGTATAAACAATAACAAGATTTATGTTTGTGCAAACTGCTGACTACTGACTTCGATTTTGAAGAGAGGAGAAAAGAGAAAGCAAAACTGGACTGGACTCCTGTTATGTCCCTATTTATGGGAAAGTGAGAAACTTGGCCGATTCTAGTGGACGTTCAACAATGGTCAGGCAAGTGACTGATTCTGATGTCTTAAGATTATACTCAACAAAAATAAAATGGAGAAGAGGCAGTTAAAAATAGCTGTAGCCTGGCTATTTTGCACTGAAGTTTTCTAACCACTGAAAGGGGCTGACGGAGTTAACTGGATAGGATAATTGTATACACGTAGGAACAAAAGACTTTGAAATCCTATTTTGTGGAACATAATGTCTAACCTAAAGTGGTTACCAACCTAAAGTGGTTACCAGTAGAAAATAAAACTCAAACATTCTTTCATTCATGACTTATATTTCAGTTAGTAAAATTTATCTAAAGAAAAAAACCCAGATTTGACTCTCCTACTTGGACTTAACTTATGTCATATTGATGTATGCATGAGGGGTCCGCCTTCCTATCTCCTTCCCTTCTTTGTCCATAAAAGACAGAAGCAGGCTCTTCTCTTTTTTAGTTTATTGTCAGTTAGAAGAGGTACTTTCCTACTCTGTGGAAACTTCCCATTAGCTTTATGATTTTTTTGAGCTATCACAAACATTTTGGTCTCATTGGTTTATGTTAACAATCTCATTAACTCAGCTAGATTTTTTAAAGATTTTATTTATTTACTTTTAGACAAAGGGGAAGTGAGGGAGAAAAAGGGAGAGAAACACTAATATGTGGTTGCCTCTCACGCCCTCCAACTGGAGACCTGGCCCGAAACCCAGGCATGTGCCCTGACTGGGAATTGAACTGCTGACCCTTTGGTTTGCAAGCCAGTGCTCCATCCACTGAGCCACACCAGCCAGGGCAGCATTCACTCAGCTAGATCTTATAAGCAACAAATAATGCTCCTTATTATAGTCTCATAGATGGGAAATTCATCTTCTTAAAAACTACATGATTATAAAAACAAATATGTAGGAAAGGAATCTTTGGCCACAGGAGGGAACTTAACCAAAGTACCATTGATAGATCTTAATAAAAGGAAAATCAAGCTTAAAATAGAGAATTGAATACTTGCGCACAAGATCTGCTTCCATAATCTGGGAATTTTATGGCCTCCCTAAAGCAAAGAGTACCTGGTCTGTTAAATCTGATTATAAAACATCTCCTTGAGACCCAAAACTGTAAAGTGTCAGATGGCCAGGCCAGTCAGTGTGGGCCGACATGCAGCGCTGAGGTCCGCCTGCCCAGTCAGGACGGTCCTTCTGGTGCTACTGCCACAGTCCACAGCCCTCCAGAGAAAGGTAAAAGCATAACGCGGAGGACGTATTACAAATATTAGGACAGAAAGACACTGTCATAATATACTTCTTAGATACGTGTGAGCATCATGTCTATGCATCTACGTTTCTGTAAAAGATGTCGGATGGTGCAAATTAAACTCTCAAGTGGTTATCTATGTAGACTGAGTTTGGTAAGAAGCAGCTTTTAGTTTTCATTTTGTACATTACTGTATTTGTTTTTTTTTTTACAATGAGAGTTTATTAATTTAGCAGATAAAAATAAAGATAATACAGTTTTTTCCTAAAATGTGTATGAAGTGATAGGAGACATTTAAAAGAATATCTGGTAGTCTCAGACAAGTTCGGTGCACAGTTAAAACCAGATATGTCAGGGAGAGCTTGTGGCCAAAACAGAAGTCATGATGTTGGAAGGGTTATGTTTATGTTTACTAGAGTGGCTCTGTGAATTCACTAATTCAGCCTAATTTTGTATTGCCCTTGAGATGCATTTAGAATCAAGTAGTCAGCAATTATTTCTGCCTCGGGAGAATGAATGATTACCCCAGCTGAGCAACTGATCCATTGCTAAGAGTTCATTCCAACAAAAGACTGTTTTAAAGTACCAATTTTAGGGGTGCATGTTAGAAAAAGACATCCTCCGATGGTTTGGAATTGAGAGCTCATGCTCAGAAGTAGAATGACAGCAAGATTCTAGGTTTTGAGCAGGATCACTGACAAGCCTACGCTACTTAGAAGCTGATGTGCTTGGGCACAGAGCGCCGTGTGCTGACTCGCGTGGTCCCAAACTGAACACTGCGCGTGTTTAAGTGGACATGTTTTCTGTGAGGACGGGGATTAGTGACAACCGTGCCGTAGATTTGTCTGTCTGCAAATATTTTAAAAATATGTAGTAGAAGGCCCTGGCTGGTGTAGCTCAGTGGATTGAGCATGGGCTGGGAACCAAAGGGTCCCAGTTCGATTCCCAGTCAGGGCACATGCCTGGGTTGCAGGCCAGGTCCCCAGTGAGGGCCGTGTGAGAGGCAACCATACATTGCTGTTCCTCTCCCTCTCTGTCTCCCTCCCTTCCCCTCTCTCTAAAATAAATAAATAAAATCTTAAAAATATGTAGTAGAAACCAAGGACCTCGCGCTGAGGTGCTCAGGTGAGGAAAGGAGGGGAGGCAGAAGGCGAAGGGGACAGTAATGAGGGGTCCGGGGGCTGGAACTTTAGAGTTGTTCCAACAAATGTCATAAATCAAGTCACTTATGAAAGTGTAAGGAGTAGAAGACCAAGTTCACAAAAGCCCAGAAACTGTGGATTTGCAGAAGAGACATCCTCTCTAAAGGAACTGAACAAGGAGAAAAAGGGCAAGAAAGAGATACTTCATAAAGCCAGGCCTAAACTAATGCTTTTTGCCCTCCACTTTCACATTTACACTTAACCTAAAAAGATTAAAATATCATCATAATTCTGAGATTTCTGGCTCTCAAGATTTCCATTATAACACATCAATAAAGCGAGGCAAGGTGACTGAGAAAGAGCGGCCGGCTTTCATTTCCTGCTCATTTGAAGGTCACTTTTGGAGATAAAGATTATATTTTTGCAGAACCAGAGCATACACGAACATTTCTAGAAACTTGTAACATCAGATGTTCTGAACAAGCGAAGGAAAATGAATGATCCTATTAAGATACTTCTGACCATAAATCAGAGCTGCTAAGCTCTGACTGGCTAACTTCAGCTCCCCTTTTGACTAATTTGAAAATGGAACTGATGTGAATATAGATTGAAGAAATATGTGCCATTAGAGGTGGGTCATATGCTACTACTTGCAGGTCTTAGATTGAAATACAGTGTGCTTAGCGCCTGGAGACAATATTTGCATCATTCCGTTGTTAAGTGACTCTGTGCAAGTATCAGAAAAATGGGCGTTATGCTTGCCATACAAAAGAACCGTTTGTGTTAAAACTCACAGGCTCACAGGGAACAGTGGTGAGCAATTTACTAACGTGGAACACTTGGGAAGGGTGATCTCATTTTCAAGCTTACTCCACTGTCATTTGCCAAAGCCTCAATTTCTCCCCTTGTGCCGCGGTGACAGCACCCTCCCTCTAATATTCTCAGTGACATTTTGCTTTGATCCTCTACTGAGCAATATTTCAGCAAAAGAGGTACGGACCCATCTTCTGCCATTTCTTCTGAGTCCTTCGTTTCCAAATACTTTTTTTCCAGAAGTGTGGTAACGTTCACTCGCTCATGGGCATGTGACTCACCCCTTCTGAGCCTCAGTTTCCCCATCTGCAAATGAAGCTAAAATACTTCTTCACCCAAAGAGTTTGTTAGGAGACATAGAATTGGATTTGTTAATGTGTCTGAAATACCTGGCACTTAATAGATGACCAATAAATATCATTATTTTCCTTCTTCTAACAAGGTGTCACATAGGTAAAGACCAACTCCTTGACAACAAAGATCCCAACAATTAAGTGAAGCAAATAACTCTTCTGAAAACCCTGAATACATTTACCTTTGTGTTTCCAGGGCTCCACCCGGTGTCTAGCACACAATAGATACTCAATAATATTTGCTCTGTAAGTACTGCTTAAAATGCCATCTATAAATGCAAATAGGTCACCCGTTTAAAGGTCAACTGAGGAGCAAAAGCCATTTAAAAAAATGTTACCAGCAAGCGTCCGTGATTGAGGCAAGTGTTCCTGAGCCCAGTGACAGCCACCCACAGCCTCCCTTCCAAACACAGGGCGACTGCCATGCCACGTGCCACTAATCAGCACAACTCAGAGCAGAACATTGGAAACAGCTGTCTAAGGACTCTGCAACTATTACTATCCTTAAATGTGAAATAGCAACATGCAAACTTGTATCTGCGAAGGAGAGAGCAGAGATACCCAGACAAGATGTTTAAAACAAACAAAATTAGTATCTTATATATTCCAATGTATCTACCATAGGCACTTCAATTAGCGAAGTCACATATGAAGGCAATTATATGGCTAATTATTAAAAAGCACCCTAAGAACTAAATAAAGACTCAACCTATAAATTATAATTTCATCACCTAGGCATTTTGTAAATGTTGGGTTGTTAAGAGATAGAATTATTTCATACTTGAGTTAAATAACAAACTATAGTCCTTTATTAATAACACATTTTTAAAGAAGAAAAAAGATACTGAAGTAAAATTTTATAATTTTTTGTAAAGGTTTTCCTAGATAAGTCTATAAAATTCTCAAAGGAAATACAGTACTTAAAATCGAGCAGATTTCACTGAAAATTTATGGTCCACCTGAACTGAGTTTTTTTGTTTTTGTTTTAGTAAATAAATGATCAAAACTCTGTGTTAGAGAGCCTAGAATCTGTTTCTATGTCCTCAACAGTTCCTGGAGACTCTACATTTGCCTTGGCATGTTTTTGGTGCTTGTAGACTTTTGCACATAGGAACAAATATTGCAGTTTGTAAGGCTTTGGAAGTTGTTTGTTCATTCAGTGACATGCCAGGTTTTTTTCATAAGACTTGGTTTTCTTTATTCAACTTGGAAAATTAAGTTAAAATTATTAAAATATTTCTCAGAAACTCTGAAACTATTTACTAATTCTGTTTGATGTAGATTTAAAATCACAAAATATTTGAAAACTAGGCTGTTAACTCACCATCAATAAAAAAATTTTGAAGGACTTCCAAATTTCATGAAAGAAAAAGAAAGAAAAAAGAGAAAGAGTATCATTTCTTGTTTTAGCGTATGTTACGTACCTGATCACGTGCTCCAAGCATAATGTTCACAAGCTCCCACATTCATTCATTTATTCACTTAACTGCTCATTCTACAAACTTTTGTTATTTCCCCTTTAATGACCTAAACTCTGCATATAACTATGAGCAAATTCCACAGTGCTCCCTGTCCTCATGGACCTTACAATCTAATATGGGAGGCACACATTAATTTTTAAAAAAAGCACACACACAAAAGAATAATTACAAACTATGACAAGTGCCCTAAAGAAAATGTATTTGGTGCCCTGTCAGCATAGAACAGGGGACCTGACCAGGTGTGGCAGCTCAGGGGACATGTCCCTCAGGAGAACAGCTGGATTGAGGTACAAAGATTACAGGCCAGTTATTCATTATAGAAACAGCTAGCAGTGAATGCCAGTTTGCTGACCTAGTTTAAAATATTGAGAAGCATCCTTTTCAACATGTAGGGGAAAAAGGCAGTGTAACTAGAGACTTTGAAGGAATGCCAGAGACTTAGAATCATTTTGGGATGAGATTCGTATGGCATTCAAAGTTCCCAGGTGATTTTAATGCGTGGTCAAAACCCAGAATGACTGCCTTACAGTTGCGGGTGGGCAGTATGGCTGGAGAAAAATCTTGGGGTTAGATCACGTGACACCGATCACGTAATACCTTGCATGCTTTGTTAGTGTTTTTGTTCTTTATACTGAAAGCAACGGCAAGCCCTCAAAAGAGCATGTGAAGTGCGGATATTCACATGTAATGGTGGCTGAGACAACCATTGGCCACAATAATAGCAAATTATTAGCTCCAGTCACCTGAATACATGCGTTCAGTCATTCAGTCATTTCTTTTTCCCCGTGGAAAACCTGTTTCTCCAGATACTGATTGAGGTTTCTGTTCTCCCTCCTAACTTTCCTTCACCCTCACCACTTGCATCGGGGACCTCCCTTGCCTTGTGGAAGAATGTGAAGTGAATACTCTTACTGTCTTTTGCAAAAGTTTCCTATCATTGAAGAAATTATTTTAGGTGACTTGGAGTAGAAGGGAAGAGATGGCGGGGCCTGCCAAGATTAGCATCAGACGAAGGCCAGAGGATGTGGAAGACTTTGTGCGAGTGGAGTGGCGTCACGAGTGGAGACTCCAGAGTTCCCCGGGCTGAGGGTCTGCAGGGAGGGTGGAGAGTAGGACAGCACACCCTCCCCAGTTCCAGCTGTCACTGTTGAGTAACATCGCGCTTCCCGCCACCCATGCAGGATTTGGGCTTACGGCTGAGTTTAACTTGATTTAAAGAAAATGAAGATATGTGACATACCTAAAATACTAAAGTGATGGTTGCAGATTCACAATCTGTACACTACATCGGACCATTTCAGTGCGTACATGCATGGGACAGTCAGCGTCTGAGAGCGGGAATAGAACAGCGTCCCCAGCTAGAGCTCGCGGCACAGCGAGCAACACAGACAAGACAACATTAAAATCACTCTGCTAAGAGAAGTACCAGAAAGAAATTTGCAGGGATGGTGCAAGTGCAGGGAGATGCTGATGCAAAGCTGTCAGAGATGGCTGCACTAAGATAACATTTCAGCTGGAAGTTGAAGGAGCCAGAAGTGTCCAGGAGAGAGGGAGGCTGAGGAAACCTGGGCTGGAAAAATGTGGGCCGCCAGGCTGGCTTTTTCTTAATGAGAAGAGGGAAGAACAACGCAAGGCATGGTTTTAGGGGTAAGAGTCACATCGTGTAGGGCCCGAGGTGAGGAATCAGAATTTTATTAAGTGCACTGGAATGCCACTGAATACTTTTAAGCAAAGAAGTAACATGATTCAGTTTTTAAATTAATTGTAAAATATTTCTAAAATACATAAGATACAAAGAATAAGATAATTTTATCTTATCTACCACCTTTATTTAATAAATGTTACAAGTGTTTTTTTAAAGATCTAAACGTCTACCAATGCATTTGAAACTCCCATTCTTCTTCTTATTTTCCCAGAGGAAACTAGTATCCTGCAGCTTTTAAGACTTTAAGAACCAGCATGACACCAAAACGAGACAAAGGCACAAGAAAAGAAGACAGTAGGCCAATATCCTTTATGAATATAGATGCAAAAATCCTCAATAAACTGAACCCAGCAGCATATAAAAATGATTAAACACTGTGATCAATGTTTATCTTAGAAATGCAAGGTTGGTTTAATGAAAATCATTCAATATAATGAACCTCATTAATAGAACCAAGGGCAAAAACCATATGATCAGCTTAATAAACTGACAATAGACATTTGACAACATCTGATTCCCTTTCATGAGAAAAACATTCAACAAACTAGGAATAGAAGAAAACTTCCTTAGGCTGACAAATGGTATCTGTGAAGAAAATCCACAGAGAGCATCATACTTAATGGTGAAGGACCAAACACTTTTCCCAAGATCAGAGACAAGGCAAGGTCTCTTCTATTGCCACTTCTATTCAACATCATGCTGGCGGTTCTAGCCAAGACAATGAGAAAGTAAGGGAGAGAACGGGAATAAGAGAAGGAGAGCGGAGAGCCGTAGGAGGAGAATGAGAGAAAGGTAGGAAGGGAAGAAGAAGGAAGATCATCTAGATTGAAAAAGGAAGAGGTAAGCAATCTCTATTCAGAGATGACATAGTAATATAGAAAATCCTAAGGAACCCCTCCCCACACACACAAAACTATTGCAACCAATGAAACAGCAAGTTTGCAGAATACAAGGTCATAATATAAAAATCAGTATCTCTATGTATTGGCAATGAAAAGTTTGAAAATTAAATTAAGAAAATAATTTACAATAGCATGGAAAAGGTTAAAATACTTAGAAATAAATTATCTAATTTAGAAAGAGGAAGAGGGAGAGAGATCGGTTGCCTCCTGCATACACTCTGACTGGGGATTGAACCTGCAACTTTTGGTGTGCAGAGCAGTGCTCCAACCAACCGAGCCACCTGGCCAGGGATGCCTTCATTATTTTTGAGAAATTGACGATGATATTAAAATTCATATAAAATGAAAGGGACTAATAAATAAAAAATTTTTTGAAAAAGAAATAAAAAGCATTAAAAGATTGCCAGTGATTTCAGACCTTACCACAAAGGCACCATAATCAAAATGGGAAAGCACTGGCATAATGATAGATATATAAATCAGTGGAATGGAGAGTCCAGAAATGAACTCTTATGTTTGCGGTCAACTGACTTTTCACAAGGTATCCAGACAATTTAATGGGGAAAGAATAGCCTTTTCCACACACATTGGAATAGTGTTACACTCTTTTGCTGCTGCAAAGCAGGCCCAACAGCCTCAGCCCACCGCATGGCAAGTTCTGAAGCTGGGATGGCTCAAAGCACTGTGTCGTGTAGGGCCACAAGGGCCAGGCCTCTCGCCTCTGTTTTGATTGGAAGTGGGTCTCCCCCAGAAGGGGATGGCTTCCACAGGTGGGCTCCCACAGGTGGGCCCCCACAGGAGAGGCAATCCTAGGAAGGACTGACAGCTGAACACTTCACTGCAACACTCCCAGCTGCCGGGACAGCACAGCCTCCCCTGAGGGAGCCCCACATCCATCACAGGAATATTCCCACCACCTCGAGGAAGTGCCCTTATGCTTCTTACCAGCCAGTTCTCAACCCCACTGGGGCAATGGCTATTTTAGATATTTATCACCGTGAGTTAGTTTGGGTTACTCTTGAACTTCCCATAGACAGAATTATAAAATCTGTTCTTTTTTACATCGGACTTCTTTCACTGATGTGTTTCACCCATGTTTTGTGTGTGAATAGTTCATTTCCTCGTAATGTATGATATTCAGTGGTATTAATATACCAATTTTTGTTTGTTTTTCCATATTTCTGTTGAACATCTTTTGGTCGCTCTCAGATTTGGCTATTATGAATAAAGCTATTATAAACAAGTCTTTTTGTGAACAAATATTTTCATGTATCTTGGACAAACACATAGAGGTAAAAACATTGCGTCATGAGGTACGGCTTGCTTAAGAAATTCCAAACACTTTCCGCTTTCACTGGCAATGGAGGAGAGTTCTGTACAGCCTTGCCAGGGTTCCGGGTCGTCAGCACCTTCAGCCATTGCAGTGCCTACGGAGTGGTGACTCACGGTAGTGGTGCTTCCCGTTTTCCTCACGCCCAGTCAACCTTTGTGTACACTTATTTATCAACTGTATATCTTCTCTTGGAGAGTATCCAATCTTTTGCACCCCCACCACCATCTCCTTTTAAAATTAGGTTGCTTTCTTATTTTTTATTGTCAGAGATTTATATATATTTGGAATATGTTTTTATCACATATGTTGCATATATTTTCTTCTGGTCTATGACTAACTTAATTTTATTAACTATCTTTTGAAGAGTAAAGATTTTTTATTTTGATGAAGTTCTTTTTATCAATTTGTTTCTCTTTTAGCAGATGGTAAAGAAAGCCACATTTTAAGATAATGGGTTCCTCCTCAAATTTAAAATTAAGACTTATATACTGTTGACTAAATGTACTATAGCTAAATACATTTTAGAGAGCATATAAATAAAAACTTATTTATATTTATATATGAACAATACTATAAAATTTTAAAGAAATACATATTTGACTTATATTTATTTAGAAATGGCCAGAAAAGTAAATTGTGCTGGAGGTAAGGAAAAAAACAAACAAACCCTGGAGCCTTTAAAAAACATCATTCCTATATGTGGAGGAAAAGAATGGATGAAGACATTCTTCTCAACAAATAATCCCAAATTCAAAAGGAAATATTTTCACTCAGTGTTTTCCTTGAGGAAGCAACAATTTTAATCTGATCCAAATTTGATGAATATTCTCCTTCTTGTCAGAAAAAATAACCACCAGATGACCCAAGTTTCCCTTCAGGAAGCTCCCACTTTCTGAAGCTCAGGCTGCAAGGCCCTGTGGGAGAAGCAACCCTTCCACCCTGCACTTCCATCACTGTCGTATTGCCTGCTCATCACTTACAGTTTCAGAAATGTTTCCAAAGGATCCTCTTTTTTCCTGCCCAAGCAATATGAGGAGCACTGACAGTGGTTTCCATGGTGAAATGGTATTATGACAATGATTATACGTAATGTGTCCCCACCAAATGTCTGAATGACTCTCAAGATGCCACCCAAAGACATTCAAGTCCACATCCACGTTCAGGAAGGAGGAGAATCGGTCCTTGCTTGGGGCTGAACCTGTCAGGTGCTCAGTAATTCTGTGGTGTTATAATGGTTTCCCCCTGTCCAGTCTTCGTTCATCAAGGATTGCTTTTTCACAGAATTACTCTTCCATGCCTTCATTTTACTGAATTCTGGGAGGCATTATATTGCTAAGGTAGATTAATTGACGAAAGGAAGATAAACATTCTTTCTGCTTCATTAAAGTACCCAGGTACCAGTGGGTTTATAGCGGCCCCCTCCCATACATAGATCAAGCTATAAAAGTATATCAGGATAAAAGAATGGTTTCAAAGCATCAAAAATTTCAGAAAGTTTAGATTATCAGGTGAAAATTAGTATTTTGAAATGCATAAAGTTTTTTTTTCAGGCTTTTTGAGCTTGCCTGTGACTGGATATATTCTGTATGGTACTAGATTCAGAGTTACTGACACTGGGCACCACACCAGTGTGGGATCTTTTTCGTTCCCGGTTAACCACTCTGTATGCAAGAAGGAGAGCAAACTCTCTCCTCAACAGCCGTGTTGTTAGTAAATCTTGCACCTGATCGTAGCCAGGGTAAACCAGGCCCCTTAGGTGTCTGTTTTCTTCTTAGAAACTACAGATTATTCATAATAAAAACCCTGGGGAGAAAACAGGCAGCTGAAGCCTGATATCTATTTCCTTTATTTCCTATTTTAATTTTTAATAGATGGGGGTTACAAGAAGAGAGAACGCTGGGAATTACAAATATGAGTCAGGTTAAAATCTAAGAAATGTGTTCTTGGGCAGGTGGTCAGGGCCAGGTGGGAGAGCTATGATGATGGAGTGAGTTCATTGCAGAGTGAGGATGAGGACTGAAAACAGAAAGCAAGGGCCTGGTTGGTTGGCTCAGTTGGTTGGAGTGACATCCGTAACCGAAAAGTTATGGGTCTCATTCCTGGTCAGGGCACAAACCTAAGTTGCGGTTTGGTCCTTGATCCGACACCAATGATCCCCAGTCCGGGCGCATACAGGAGGGCGACCAGTCAGTGCCTCTCTCTCACAATGATGTGATGTTTCTCTCTCTCCCTCCCTTCCTCTATTTCTTCCTCTCTCTCACTCTCTCACAAAAAAAGAAGAAGAAAAAAAAGAAGCAATGAAAAAATGTCCTCGGGTGAGGATAAAATAAAAACAAGCAAACAGAAAAAAAACAGAGAGCAAGAAAATCTTTCCTGATGCTTACTTCAAAGACTGTTAGGTCATTTGTTTCAGGTGCCAATTCATGACCAAGAAAGGCGAATCTACATGCTTCGAATCAGATCGACTCAGTCTGCTTTTACTGTGAGCAGCTAATTTATACAGTTCACCAGTGAGGTGCTAATTAATAGACAGAGCAGTTGATTGTAGATTTGTTCAAGTTGACCTTTGAAACCGCTGGTTGCCAGCCTCTAAGATGCGCCCCCCGCCATGACATTTGCCTCTGGAATCCACGCCTTTATGTTGCACCTCCCTCATTAGTCATGGCTGGTCTGCATGACCAGTAGATTGTGGCAAAGGTGATTTCCTAGGCTAGGTCATAGAGGGAAATGAAGTTTCCACCTTGTTCTCTTACATCATTCTTTCTGGAAGAAGTCATGACAAGGTCATGAAGGCACACTCAAGAGGCCCTACGGAGAGGCCCTTGTGAGAAGACCTCCCGCCAACCCCAGCGCCAGCTTGTCAGTCGTGTGAGGGAGCCACCTGGGATGTGGATCCTCCACCCCCCACTGGCCTTCCGATGACGACAGTCCACTTATAATATGAATGAACCTCATGGAAACCCTGAGCCAGAACTGCCAAGCCAAGCTGATCCAGAATGCCTGATCCTTAGAAACAATGAACAAATAGTGTTGTTATCTTAAAGCATTAAGTTTTATAGTAATTTGTTACAGAACAATAGATAGCTAACACTGAACTTCATCTTCCATATTTTCCATCTGATTTCTCCAGGTTACTCATGTTGCCCCTAAACCCCTAAACTTGGAAACAAAGCCCCACTCAGGCCTCGTCTCTGTGAGAACTGCTAACTGTTTACCAGAATCTATTTTCCTCAACTGTCTGAGCACACAGCTAGGCTACACTGTCTAGCCTCCCGGGAGCTAAGGCGGGGCCATGTGACTAGGTTCTGGCCAGTGGAGTGTGGTGTAATTTAAAACCTGCTCATAAACCCTCCCAAGTGCTACCACATGTAATTTCACTTTTTGCCTGACTGGGATGCAACTCTCTGTGTGACCTTTGAAGCATTTTGTTGAAAATGGCATTGCTGCTGGCAATGGGGATGGTTTCATGAGCGAGAAATGACCTTTGTTCTGATGCCACTAAGCTTTGGCGGAGCAGGGGGTGTTACACCAACCTAGTCTATTCTAATCTATTCAGTGCCTGCCCATTTCCAGACCCTTTCTGGAATCTATCAGATCTTTTTCCCAGAACATTTCCCCTCCCTATGTATTCTTTCTTTCAAGTTAAGCTCTCATAAAACTCGTAAACAAATCCATTCCAGTGGCTCAACAGCTGGGTCCGGATTAAGGTTTGAGCACTGTAACATAACATATTAGTTTACCAGTATCTGCTCGCGGATCTATATTAAACTAAAGAAGCAACTCCAACAAATTTTAAGAAAGTTAGCAAGTCAAAGAAATAGATTATAGAGGACAGACAGGTTTTGAGCAACTAGTCCTAGCCTATAGGAAGCTTCTATAATTTGCAGGATATTGGTTCTGAATTATAATCTATTCTCTGAGCTTTCATCTGGCTGATTCAGGGAAGATGAAGGTTTATCTATGAGCCGCACCATTAGATCTGTGGCTTCAGGAACTGGCATTTGCTGTCATTTATCGTGTGCAGCGGTGGCCGAGCATTTTAATTAAATCCTCAAATGTTTTCCATGTCCTTTAGGCATCCGCAAGAGAGAAGGCCAAACACAAGGACCTGAGGATGTGTGATATTGAGACACTGAGAAAGACCTCTGTGTCTTGATGACTGCTTATTACTTCTACCTTAGTTTTTCTTTGTTTTGTGAAGCAGGGATAAGAAAGGAAGGCAAAAAATCCATAGTGCTGGCCTCACCCGGAAGGTTACGTCAACTAAGAAGAGATTCTGCCAGCATCAGATTTTACCCTGACGCTTTCCCTTATGCCACCTTCAGCTTGTCTCCCACCCCTTCTCCAGGTGGCCAGAAACGGTGGCTAAAAAGAGTATGCCATGTTCTAGCTTACTGACATCTGCAAGTGGTAAAAGAACAGTTTAAGAATGTCTTTATGTGGATAACAATATGAAGAGGGTTTTTTTTGGTAAGAGTGTCTTAACTTGAGTCTCCCAGAAAACAGAGCCTCAGGCCGAAAGTCTACAAGAAATTCTTGTTTTAAAAAATATAATCCTGGCCGAGTAGCTCGGATGGTTAGAGCGTTGTCCCAATACACCAAGGTTGTGGGTTTGATCCTGGGTCATGGCACTTACAGGAGTCAACCAGGGAGTGCATTGATGAGTGGAGCAGCAGACTGATGTTTCTCTCTCTGTCTCTCTCCCCACCCCTTCCTCTCCCTCTGAAATCAATACATTTAAAACATTAAAAAAAAAAAAAAGAACTACAATGCTGAGGAGAAGAAATGAGGGGTAAATGGAGTAATGCAGGTATAGGAGAGGGGCATTTATCTAGTGTTCCACACCTCTTGGCCAAAGTTTCTCCACAAAGGTGTTAACTCCCTTGAATTTCCAGGTTGCACTTGAGGAGGGACACATCACTGTAGATTAGTTTGCATTTTCTATCATTTGTATACATGGAATCACAGCATATGTTTTCCTTGGTCTGTTTGTCATTCAGCACAATAATTTTGAGACCCGTCCTGTTGTAGCAGGTATCGGCAGTGTTGGTGGGCACGCCCAGTGTGGCCGCCGCTGGGCTGCTCCATTGTCAATCCCCTCCCTTCAGGTGTGGGTGGGACCTGAGACTTGCTTCTAACAAACCAAACATGGCAGAGGTAACGGGAGGCTCTGCCCCTGTTTATTTCACTTTTGCGCCATTGTTAAATGTAGAGCTTTATTTAACTTAGAATTTATTTTAAATTATGATGTGAAATAAGGTCCTAAATTTTAAAATTGCTTGTAAATAGTCCCCACATAATTTATTGATTTCTTTTCCCATCATTTTATGGTATGAGTTGCGTCATATATGAAATTCTTATATGTGGAACAGAGTTTGGATGAGGAAAGACTTTCCAAAACTGAAAACCAATTGGGGAAAACATCACAGAGGAAATATCATGAGAAAATAGAAAAAGATAAAAAGCAATCATAGGGAAAATAACTTGGTATCAAAAATAGGGGAAAAGTTTGTTTCCTGATTATGAAGTTTGTAAAAATTGTGTATGTAAAAGAATTTATAAAAGAAGAAATTTAAGTTTTTTATAAATATAGTCATAAGACTTGGCAAGTACAGAACAGTAGCCCAGCCACCAGACTAATGAAGTGCTTAACATGGGTCCCAGTCCTCACACGAGCCCTATGAAGTAATAGAGTCTGGGTATGTTTTAATCCCAGAAAAATACCAGATTAGCAAAATTTATTGAAGTGTTGTTGGTAAGAAAATTTATTGGATGAGAAACAAAAAACATGCATCATAAAATTTTAAATTGAACATCAAATTTGAAACTTTTGATATTCAAAATATTCTCCATTAAGAAATGAAAGGACAAGTTACAAATGATATAAAAATATTTGCATTACATATATCCGTCAAAAAGGGTTTTTATGCAGGATATATAAAGGAGTCTCAAACTCAGTAAGAATACAAACTGTTAGTTTAAAAGACAAGCTAAAGATTGGAAGAGAGCGCTCACCGAAGGAGACACATATACAGACGGCAACTAAATACAGGAAAAAGTTCAACATCGTGAGTCGCTAAGGAAACGCAAATCGACACCCCAGTGAGATTCTACTGCATGTGTACGTGAGGGTGGTTTGGCCGTTCCAGGTGTTGGCAAGGATTTGAAGCAACTGAAACTCTGATACACTGTTGGGAAGAATGTTCAATGGGATGTCACTTTGGAAAAACTGTTTGGTGCTTTCTTTAAAAGGTAAGCATCTACTTACCCCACAACCCAGAAATCCCATTCCTAGGTGTTTGCCCAAGAGAAGTAAAGGCATCTTCATAGGAACACTTGTACACAAATGGTCAGAGCAGCTTTCTTCAAAACAGCCCAAACTGAAGCAACCAAAACATTTCAATGGAAGAAAAAATAAATAAATTGTAATAAATCCAAACAATAGAGTACTCCACGATAATAAACAGAAATGAATTTCTGTCACATACAACAACACGGGTGATATCAAAATCATTATGCTGAATGGAAAACGCCAGATCAAAAAGCACACACACTGTGTAACTCTATTTCTGTGAGAGTCCGGAGCAGGCATAGTGTGTCCAGTGAGAGGCATGCGGGACACTCCTTCTGATTAAAACTTTCTTATTTTAGTCATGACAGTGGGTACATGGATGTATATGTTTCCAAACTCCTGGAAATATAAACTTAAAGTGGATGTATTTTACTGTAAGTAAATTATGTCTTAATAAAGTTGATTATTAAAAAGATTTTCATCCCAGCGGGTTTTTTTACATGATTAAAACTGAAAAACTAAAAAAAAATCTTGAACAAAAAGTTGTGCTATACAAAAGGAAGCTTTGTTTAAAGGAATAATGGCATGCCCTCACTTTGAAGAATTATATATTCATTGCAAAAGTGTGAAGAATATTTAATGACATATAAAATGATCAGAATAGATTTTTAAGGTGAAAAAAGTGACATGACTGTATTTGAATTGCACCTCTCTTTAAAAATTTCAAATCAGCCCTTACAGCTTGAAATTTAATTTCCTTTGTGTTTGCAGTTTCGCTATTTTTTTGTCTTGGCAAAATGCTTCTTTAACTGCAAATTATTGTGTTGCCCAATGATGTGGTTTTTTGTCCTGGGCCCTATATTCATAATTGCAAAGAAAGAAGAACATAAGTACATAATCTGTTTCTTCAAAACCTGGAATTTTATCTAGCCTCATGGAGAAATACATTTTGCAGGATTGTTCGTTCGGTTGTTTGTTTAACAGGATCTAACTAAACCAGGAACACTGAAAATATTTCACATTAAAATTTTGGTATACATAATAGTGTGTCTAAAAGCACATTTAGGCAGGGCTTACTGATAGTGTGCGGTTTTCTTTCCTGATATTTAGAGTCCATGAATTTTTACACAGTACATGATTTTATGTCTAAAATAATTATAAACATTCAGAAGACATTATATTTGGCTCTATTTCACAGTTAGCCTAAGATTTTATCATTTTAATTGTCCTGGCAGCTATTTGTGAGTCAGAGGAGCATCGCACATCCTTAGAGTCACCCAGATCCCTTTCACTGAGGGAATGGAATCAGAAGCGGAGTCCTCAGGCAGAGCTGCCCAAGAGGGAAATGGAATATCCATTTAAGTTCCACAGAGTTAAAAGTACAAACAATCTATTATAATTCAGGGAATGAATACTCCTACTAATAAAATATTTTAAGAATTATTCTACTTTGCCCAAAACATCTTCAGTTCCTCCCAGATGTTAATTAAATAAAGTCTTTGTTCTGAGTATGGAATTCAAGGCCTTCCATGACCAACCCTGGGTTCTACTATTACCAAATATACGACCTTGGGCAAGGTCCTTCTTCTGTCTGAGCTTCCAGTCTCTTAGTTGTTTTTAAAAATACACAGGGACAGTAATGTCTTGCCTATAGACGTGTTATGGGCAATAAATGAAATAAAACGTTGAGCGCACCGTATGTCTGGCATATAGTGAAGAGTTAGTAGTGGGAGCTATGCATTTCATGTTTACTATAACATGATTTATTTGTTTATTCCCCTACTAGGTTGTCACTTAAAGGACTAACGTTTTTAGTTTTATTTTTCTACTTCCTATTCAGTGGGAATGTATTGAAGGCCCACCGTTGTCAGGCATGAGGCTGGGTGTTGAGGTTACAATAATAAAGAAAATGAACTTGGCAGCAGTCCTCAAGTAGCTTTCAGTCTAGTGGGGAAGACAGTTAATAAACAAGAGAAATTCAAGGGGAAAAACAGCTGATGGGAGATATTAGCATGGGGTGGGAAGGGAGATTCAATGTTGGCAGTTGTTATCAGAGAAAACCTCTGAAAAGTGCAACTATTTCAATTGTCTGAGAAAAGCGCTGGACATCATGCACGGAGCTGAAGGGAAGGGATCCTAGGAAAGCGACAGTATGGGCAACTGGCCGGATGGAACAGCGCCTGTGTGTGAATGAGCAGAGAAAAGAGGCTGGAAATTAGTTGGTGAAGGGGAGACAGTCCTGGAGGGGCTGGCCCAGAGAAGCCTGCATGCAGTTACGCTGCACAACCACCGTTCTGAAAGATTCTGACAGTGGAGTGAACAGGGCCAAGGAGGTGGGGAGGTAGAGGAGGAGGACAGGAGGAGAAGAGGAGGTCTGGTCTGGATTCTGCCTGCCTCTCATCTGGGATCCCTTCCCTATTGCCTCCTGTCCTTCAGCCTCCTCTTCCTCTCAAATGTCATAAGCTGGCTGCTCACTGGGGGCCTGTGCACTACTTGCTGTCTCTGCCCCGAAGCCTCCTTACCCCGATCGCTCACTCAGACCTGAATGGCCCATTCCTTAGCTCAGGCTGCAGCTTAAAGTCACCTTCTCAGAGGGGCCAACCCTGCTTCTTGCTAGATGCATCCCTAACACCCCTTTGGATCAATAATGAAGTGTTAATTGTTAGATTTAATATTTAGTTCATTATAAAGAGAACATCTGTGTTAAAAATAAATCTAATATTTGACTAAATAAATTTAATTATTTCTATAGTTGTGTCATGGAACATTTTAGTAGTTGATTTTGGAAGTTCGAATCCACAGTGCAGAAACAATTTCTCAGCACCGCCAGCCCCTAGTCAGCTCCTGCCCACCAACTCCAGTGTGGGAGCAAGAGCACTCGGGGTTCCTGAGTTTTCTCTGGTAGCTTCTTCTCGTCTTCATGCTCTCTGCAGTCTGCAGTGTGATCAGACTAAAGGTAGCTTATCGTGGGTGTTATTAAACATGCTTTTTGAAGTTTTCCTTTATTAGGAAATTTCAAGGTATGAAATTTGGCATTCTGTTTTTAATTCATCTTAACAAGATACAAAAAATTAAAAAAGATATTTTCTCAAAATTGCAACTTAACTAAAACTTACACATCTTAAAGTCTTTTTTGTTTATCTGTCAATCCTTACTTAACTGGTTGAGAATGCTTCACAATTGCATTTGTGCATAAATAAAAATAGCTTTCATAATCATCACATAATGTAGCAGTTATTCTTGTGAGGATAAATGCGTATTTTTATTTTAACTGACTCTTATAGAATTTAAAGCATAAAGTAGATTTTCACCCCAAATTATATCTAGAATACTTACCTAGAGTTGAAAATGAATACTTAGATAATAAGAATAAATCTTATTTATTTACTTATCTACCTATTTTTAATTCCAATTTTCCGTTACCATTTATCCCCCTCATGCCTCCCTCAACACCTGCAATCAGTAAGTCTTAATGATGTACTTTGTTTGTATCACTAATGTTACTTTGACTAGTAATGCTGGAAACCTACACAATTACCCAATCATTAATTATTGACAAGTCAGGGATGCCAAAACTGACCTTGAAGAAGGCATTTAGTGACTTTGCCTTCCAAAGGCTGAGAGGTCATGAAAGATACCAGATTTTGTCTGAGTATGGAGACCCAAACACAAAATGTAATGCGTCTCTGCTTCCCACCATTGCCTCCAGCAATAGAACCCTGTTCTGCTAGTAGTAATATACTAACCACTAACTGGTTTTTCCTGATTTTTAACGTTGCCTGCATTCCTTCTTTAGAGCGCTGCTCCAGAGGGAGCCTATCTATCTTGTTTATATCCTTTATTTAAATATTTATATTCATTTTAATGTTAACCAATTTGTTGAACGCTATTTTGAAAGACATGGTGTTAGCATTAGACGAACAAGATACAGATCAATAGGACTTTGCAATCTAATGGTTAATGCCGCTGTCGGCAAAGTATTTCAAACAAGCGACGTAAATGAACACTTCCTGACTTAGGCTTAGGTCTGAAACATCGTAGTTTAATCTTTCTATCGTGGGAAGCCATGTAAGATCTGAAAGATCACAGAGAGAAAACTACGTATACAGCATGTCCTCACTTGTGTAAGACTGCAACTTCCTAGACATAAAAAACACACAATTTTTATGTTCACTGCAGCACCTAAAACAGTTATGCCTAGGAATAAAAGTCTTATTTTTACATGAGACTCAGTTTTTGTGCTGTCTCTTAGTCTCTAAACTGTTTGGGTCAAGAGTAGATCTTGCAAGTCACAAATATTCTGGAAATAGAAGAATCTGTGCTCAATTCTCTGGGGGACCTGAGACAGATACAGCGTGGATAACTGGAACCTGCAAATAGTACATCAAATCTTATTTTAGTGAAAAGTTAAAAAGTTTTCCTCTACTGATCTCTTAGCCAGAGCTACTGACAAATTGCAAAACAGATGCAGAATGCTAGTAAGCATAAGCCCACCGGCTTTGCAAACATCTGCTGGAACAGTGCGAATTTAGGACTATGGAAGAGGGTCCAGTGCTGGCTGCACCAGAGCAAAGCCAGGCCTTGGCCCAGGAGCCCACGGCCAGTCCCCCAGGCAGGATTAGTGGCCATGGGGGGAGCCAGGGATGTTTGTAAGGCCTGGAAACTCATAGCAGGGAAAAACCCTGCCTGCACTGGGAGGGCAAGTAGAACCCCGGCCCGGAAGGAGAGACCCAGTCTTCTGAATGCTCTGAAATTATGTGGAAAATTCTCAGAAATGGTTATTCATTGAAGAAAAATTAAGTGCCTACTATGACAAAAGTGCTATGCATGCGGCTGTAACCTGGCGTTTTACATGACCTTGATTCTGCTTTTATTCTCTTCAAGTAAGTCCACCAGCAAAATCCTGTTGTTAGGGAGAGAAAAAGCGCTCTTCCATCATTATTTCAGGCTCTTGAAAGAGAGCCAAGAGTGCTTCTTTTAATGCCAACGGTGATTTGCACATTCATAGAAGGTTTGAAATTTCAGAAATTAAATGTCGAGATGTAAAATTTTCTTGAAGGAAGAAAGTATGATTGCATCGAACTTTCCAAGTACAATCAAAGTGTAAAGGAAATATAATTATTATTGTCAGTTTATCACCTCAAACATGTTGTTGTAAATGTCATTATATCAGATGAGTTTGGTAACAGGTTTTCCATTTTGCACTTTATTTGACAAGGTGATTCATTGTTTAGCGCAGTTTAAGGTGTCAGTCCTGGAAGGAATTGAGCTGAGCTGATGTGCATAAGAACATACTTCCATCAAAGTATATGATTGAAGGAGGGTTAGAAATATTGTTTCCAAACTTGTTTTAAATAAGAGTAGTTTTGTTGAGAAATAATTTATCATAGTTTGCTACATCCGGGAAAGTGTGCGGAGACCACACGCTGCCTACAACGCTGTACGGCTCTCAGCCTGTGTAAGACGGTCCTAAGCTTGTTGGTGTCATGGAAACTTAGCTAGTCACTGAGTGTTTGGGGGTTTGTTTCAAATAAAATATCTCACACTGAATCAGGGCATTAGAGCAAACATGCGAGCCAACATTACTGCATGTAGAGTGTTGGATTAGCGCATGTTGGTCACCCAATATCAGACTTTTGAGTGCAGGGTGGGAGCCAGTACCTTTTTTTCACCAATTTGATGAGCCAGAAGCATTTCCTTTCTCTTTGCTAACTTCCCACATCAAAATAGAGCTTCATGATAGAGAATACCATTTTTATATAGGTGCTTACAAAGAGCCAGGAACTGGGCTAATTACTTTGTTATATCTCATATTTAAAGCAACCTTGCAAATTATTTGCATCCTCATTACACAGCCGAGAGACGGGAGGCCCTGAAAGAGTACGCTCTGTGCCCAGAGCAGGCGGCAGAGCCGGGTCCCACGCCACGGTCCGTGTCTCCAGTGCCCAGAGCTCTTCCTCCACTGCGGTCAGCGTGTGTCCTGGGCACATCAAGCCTACCTCTTCCTTAGCAGTGCTGCCTGTAGGTTTACTGCTTACCGAGGCAATACCTGTATTTATATATAGTATCTTTTAAAATTCCACTTGTCATTTGACTGTTAGTGTCTTGTTTTAGGTGCTTACATAATCTGAAAGAAGAAACAGTCCTTCTTTTCTGTCCCCAAATTGAAACATACGTTGATTTCAATGAAAGTCAAAATGTCTCTTCTCATGCCTCTTTTAGGGAAATTAGATAGAAAGGAACTTCCAAATATTTTCCAAATCACATTATTTAAAATTAACCAGGTAGAGGGTGTGATGGATAAAATTCTTTGCTTAAATCGAACCGAGCAGTCTTTTCATGAGAGAGACAACGACCAACATTTGAGAATGTAAAGCAATTGTGATGTATTTTACGCAGTCACCATTAAAAAATGACAGATAATAATAATATCCTGTCCCATGATGAAAGCAGCAGCAGACTTGATGCCAACCTAGGTTCAAGGCCCCCCAGTTTGCCCGGAGGATGGGCAAGTCCAGGGTCATTTGCAGGGCTCTCGGCACTCTCTTGGCTCTGCTGCTTGGAGTGAAAGTCAAGACACCAAATTCTGGGCCCACTTGAAAACTCAGGTATCCCAAACTAGAGGAGGGGCAGTTGGTAACTTCCTGTCTATGTTACTGCACTGGAAGTATTGAAACTTGAGGACTGTGTGTGTGTATTTGACCACAGGTTTCTGTCAAATAGGTTACCATGAATAAGCTACCTCTGGACAAGAGGGCGTTGTTTTCACTTCCATTTAAATTTTTGAAAGGTGTATCAGTATGCATATGTCTACTTATACACACCTACCCATCAACACACATTTTATAGTTTAAATTCAGTAACGATTAAAATAGTCATCATTCATTTTGTACATAACAAATGGTTGAGCAAGCAATGGAGGCCGTGGAGTGGTTGAGCACTGGGGCTCAGGTTCAGATCTCGGTTCTACCTCTGTACTATTTCTGGGGCTTTGGGCAATTATGTAACTTTTTTACCTCAATTTCTCCACATTTAAAGTAGTACCCACTTTAGATGCTTATATATGTTATATTTATTGGTAGGGATGTGGAGAAAAGGGAAGCTTGTGTGCTCACCATGAGGACAATTGGTACAAATGTAAATTAGTGCAGCCACTATGGAAAACAAAATGGAGGTTCCTCAAAAAATGAAAAAATGGAACTATTATATGATTCAGCAATGTTACTTCTGGGTATTTATCTGAAGAAAATGAAAACACTAGCTCAAGAAAAGAACATGCCCCCCCCCCCCGCCATGTTCATGGCATCATTATTTACAGCAGCCAAATTGTGGAAACATCCTAAGTGTCCATCCACGGATGAATGGGTAAATGGATCGTGGTACATACACACAATATAATATTATTCAGCCATTAAAAAGAATGAAATCTTGCCAACTGTGACAACATAGACGGATTTTGAGGGCATTATGCTAATTGAAATAAGTCAGACAAAGAGAGACAAATAAATGCCTTATAATCTCATTTAGGTAAGGAATCTCATAAAAAAGGTCATAGATATAGAGAACAGAAGTTGGGGGGTGGATGAAATGAGTGAAGAGGACCAAAAGGTACCAACTCCAGGTACAGAATAAATGTCATGGAGACAGAATGTGCAGCGTGGTAACTAGAGTGAATCATACTGTGTTGCATACGTGAAAGCTGTTAAGAGAGAACATCTTAAAAGTACTCATCATAGGAAAAAAATTGTAACTATGTATGGTGACACATATTAACTAGACTTATTATGGTGATCATTTTGAAATACACACAAGTATTGAGTCACTATGTTGTACAGTTGACACCAATACAATGTTACATGTCAAGAATAACTCAATTTTAAAAGATGATAATAATAGATTAGAAAAAAATGTTTAAAGCCATATTTGGAGGAACATTAACTCTTTGGAGTTCTACCAGTTCTCTAAAGGAGGTGATGGATACAATTTGAGATAAACATCACCTTTTAACATGATTTGCCTTCTACATCAGGGTAATTACAGAAAGAACTAGAATTATGTACACAGTGCAAATCAGTCTGACCATTATTATCCTGAACGAATATTCTTGGAGACAGTAAAGGATAGTGAGAGAATTAATCTGCTTGAATCTAAGACCAGCCCTGAACAAGTAACCTAAAGTCCCTGAACCTCAGTTTCCTCATCTATAAAATGGGAATACTGATATATATCTACCATTAGGTTGCTGCGAGAATCAAATGAGATAACATTTGTCAAGCACTATTAAATACAGTGTTTTACTCAGTTACAGCTATGATTGATATTGATATTTATAGTTTTATTATTTGAGTCCCTTGTTCACATTTTCTCATCTGTTTGTTAAGAATAAGTGTAAATGTTTCAATCAACTACACTTACAATGGAATAATACTTGAAAACGTCAGCGGACCATGGTTCAGAGGTAAGTCCATATAAAACATATGGTGTGATGGCCAGATTTTTATAGAATAATTTGTGAAGGCTTTGTTTCTGTATTTTAAAAATATGTGGAGAAATCAGAGTAAAGTACCCAAAATAAAATAAAGAAGATAAAATAAAATAGTGAAGAAATCAGAAACCAGCCCTGGAGGGAAAAAAAAAAAAAAAGTATTGGTCTTATTTATCTGAAAAGAGACCGAGGGTGACGTACTCAAGGTTTTCAAGGATAGCTTTTATGCGAATGCTGACTTCCCCTTGAGGAGATTAGGGGAGCTGACCATAGACAGCGAAGAGCAAGGTGGGTGACACGGAGTTCCAAACACAGTGTTTCCACAGCAGGGCAGTCTCCCCACAGCCTGCGAAAATCTCCGCACATCGGATAAACCACCACGATGTTAGATGTTCAGAGTAATTGGATCCGATGCCTGGGATAGGAACATTGGACCTGATAACTACCGTCCACTCCAAGATTTGATTTTGCGTACTAAAGACGAGAGCTTCCCAAACTTACTGCGTCAGTCACGAGGAGGCAGCATCACCGCCGGGCTGAGGCTGGACCTTTCAGCGCCCGTGTGGCCCACAGGGTCCCGCACCACAAAGGGCCTCCTCCAGTTTGCACAGAGTATGTCCTCACCTCTTATGTAAGCCATGAGGCAAAAAACATGGAGAGTCATTGAATTGGCTCTAGAGAGCCAGCATCGAAACACAGGTATGTTATTGAAGAACTGAAAACCTCTTGAAGCTAAATACAACACCTACATACACACACAGGAACCAGGACAGAAATGAGAAAATTAAGGAATACACAGTCTTTAGTATTCGAATAGTCTAAGTGTCCTTTGTATTTCCCTCAGGAAGAGAACCTTAGAGGAATCCAACTGGAACATTACAGCGGCTTGGCCAGTGTGACAAGATCTGGATTTTATGACGTGTTGATGAAGCCCATCAATTTTCAACAATCTGTATCTTGAAAATCTGGAGTGATATGATTCCAAATTTCCTTGACAGAAATCCAAAACAATCTCTTGAGCTGAAGGACACAGATCATGTACACCATGTTCTTTGACCTTTGTTTTTTCTCTCTGCATCTCCAAACTTAGTGGTTAGGAACTTTATATCTGATCATAACCAAGTAGAAAATACTCATCCATTTATTCATTTACCTACAATTCATTCATTCTTTTATTTATCAAACATTTAGACACTCATATACTTACAGAATGAAAGATTTGGTTCATTCAATAAAACAGAAAGCTAATTTAGGCTCTAAGACACATATTAAAATAATTATTAGATAATAGAAGAGAAAAGAGGGTAGATTGGGAAAACAAGTTTGGACAATTAAAAGGAGGATAAGAAGTCAGCATTCAGCATATATTTCTGAAATAAACTGCAGTCTTTCTATCAGTTGGGAGTGTTTAAAAACTTTTCATGAAACATTGATTTATCATTGGTCATTGAATCCATAAAGAGGCCTAAGTGTATGATCTCAACATAGATTCAAGGTTTATAATTCTCTCTCAGAGCCGTTACTGCTGCACAATATGGCACAAATTAACATGGATAGGAAAGGTCTTCTTTTTGAAAAATGAAATGTCTATTTTAAATGGCATAAAACAGGACTGGATCCCAAGTGCTCTCCTTTTAATTTTATAACTGAACAAATTGGTTGTCTTTAGATGACCTAGCCACAGCAAGACAAGAGTCTCTCGCGTGTTGATGACATGCCTTCCTACATGGTCATAGAAGTGGCTTTGACAAGCAGTTCAACCTATTGACCAATTTATGTCAAGAAAAGCTGCTAAATATTATTCTCCTGAAACCAAAATGATCAGTTTTGGCAGGCACACTTTGACATCCTAATGGATAACATTAAACTAGGCAGCTCAACTGATTGCCATTTATAGTTTTTTAGGGTCACAATTTGTGATTTACCTGATTAACCTTCAGTATGCAGATGATCTCAGAATTGAGCATTTTACAAGGATCATGTTAAGGATCTTCCACAGTCAACAGAAATCTTTGGTACCTCTTATTTTTCAAAACATTTTCAAGATAGGCATGTTCTCCTGGCCTTATAGTACAGAGTTCTGGCATTTTCATCAAGTTTTGCAGACACTGAATTGCTTTGTGAGAATTGCCCTTGACCTGTTTAAAACTGCTCACTTGACTCATTGCTGCACACAGGTTATGTGACTCTTTATTAAGGTAAAAATATTATAAAAGTCCTTTTATTTAATAAGGAAACAGCATCTTTGTCATCTACACATTTGATGTTTTTGTCAATAGAAAACGTGGACTGTGAGTGGACTTCAAAAGTAATCTTAATTTTTAGTTGTCTATTATTCATCTCCTGTCAAAAGTCTGGCTGAGACTATTAATACTTAGGAGGGATTATTGAAGGGATCCTGTAATTACTCATTTTGAAAACTCTCCAAAACACCTTAAGTTTTCATCTAGGCTTATTGTAAGAAGTAACTCTATGCAAAGTTCTTTTTTTAAAGGATTTAAATTATATCATCTTTTAATAAAACCTTTATTAACATTTTGAACAGGTTCAGATATTACTGAAACTATCATTTCTTTTTTAAAAAACATTTTATTTAGCTATTTTCGGAGAGAGGGAAAGGGAAGGAGAAAGAGAAGGAGAGAAACATCAATGAGCGGTTGCCTCTCATGCACCACCCCCACCGTGACCTGGCCTGCAACCAAGGCATGTGCCCTGACTGGGAATCAAACCAGCAATTCTTTGGTTCACAGGCCTGCACTCAGTCCACTGAGCTACACCAGTCAGGGCTAGCATTTCTTTTTATTTGAAGAAATTAGGGCTGAAAACTTCCTTATTCAGAGGAAGAAAATAGACATCCATACTCAGGAAACTCTGGGAGTTCCAAATAAGAGGAGGCCAAAGAGATCCACACCAAGACACATTGTAATTAAAAATTTAAAAGTTAAAGAAAAGGAGGGAATATTAAAGGCAACAAGGGAAAAACAACTTGTTACATAGAATGAGACTCCATAAGATAATCAGTAGATTTTTTAGCAGAAATTTTGCAGGTCTGCAGGGAGCAGCAAAATATATTCAAAGTGCTGAAAGGAAAATAAAACAACTTCCAACCAAGAATACTGTAGCAGGTAAAGTTATTCAGAAGTCAAGGGGAGATAAAGTGTTTTTTAGGCAAGCAAAAGCTAAAGAAGGTCATCACCACTAAACTGAACTTTCAAAAAATGTTTAAGGGACTTCTTTAAGCTGAACAGAAAGGGCATTAATTAGTAGCAAGAACACATGAAAGAATAAATCTCACTGATAAGGTAAATATATAGTACAGGTAGTTGATTGATCACTTATAGAACTCCTATGAAATTTAAAAGGCAAAAGTATAAACATAACTTTGGTCATAATAATTAGGAAATAGACAAGAAAAAAAGATGTAAAATGTGACATTAAAAATATAAAACATAGGGAGAGAGGAATCATGCTGAGTTTTACAATGGGATCAAACTTAGTTATCAACTTAAAATAGACTGTTATAGATATAACTTGTTATATGTAAGTCTCACAGAAACTTAGCAAAAGTCTACAGTAAATACACAAAACATTAAAAAAAGGCATATAAGCATACTATAAAGAAGGTCATCAAATCACAAAGGAAGAGAACAACAAAAAGAAAGAAACAGAGAGGAACTACAAAAACAGCCAGAAAGCAATTAACAGCAATAAACACATACATATCGATAATTACTTTAAATGTAAATGGACTAAATTCTCCAATCAAAAGACACACAGTGGCTAAATGGATTAAAAAAATACCAGACCCATCTAAATGCAAATGGAACTCAGAGGAATGCCGGAATAGCTATGTCAGACAAAATAGACATTAAAACAAAGACTACAGTAAGAGACAAAGAAAGGTGTGATATAATAAAGTCAATCCAACGAGAAGATGTAACATTTGAAAACATTTGTGCACTCAACACAGGAGCACCTAAATATACAAAGCAAGTATTAACAGATCTAGGTGGAGAAATAGACAGTATTAGAATAATAGTAGAGGATTTAATACCCCACTTACAATAATGGATAGGTTATCGAGGCAGAAAATCAATAAGGAAATATTGGTCTTAAGTGACACTTTAGAATGGTTGGACTTAACAGATATTAATGGAACATTTTATGCAAAAGCAAAAGAACACACATTTTTCTCAAGTGGACATGAAACATTTTTTGAAATCATATATTAGCAAAAAACAAGTCTTAATAAATTTCAGAATATTTAAATCATGTCAAGTATCTTTTCTAACCACAATGTATAAAACTAGAATTTATTTACATAAAGAAAACTGAAAATTTGACAAATGTGTGGACATTAACTAATATGCTATTGGACAACTAAAAAATCATTGAAGAAATCAAAAGAAATAAAAAATATTGGAGAGAAATGAAAATGGAAATATGACATACCAAAATTTATGGGATGCAGCAAAGTTCTGAAAGAGAAATTCATAGCAATGAATGCTGACCTTAAGAAACAAGAAGAGTCTAGCTCTGGCTAGTGTGGCTCAGTTGATTGGAGCATCCATTGGCCCATAGGCCAAAAGGCCCTGGATTCAATTCCTGGTAAGGGCACATGACTAAGTTGTGTGTTTGGCTCCTAATTAGGGAGTGTACAAGAGGCAACTGGTTGATGTTTCTCTCATATGAAGTTTTTCTCCCTCTCTCTTTCCTTCCCTTCCCCTCTCTCTAAAATCAACAAGCATGCCCTTGGGTAAGTATTAAAAAAAGAGAAAAGAAATGTCTCAGATAAACAACCTAACTTTATAACTCAAAGAACTAGGAAAAAAAAAAAACAGGCAAAGCCCAAAGTTGGTAGAAGGAAGGCAATAACAAAGATTACAGCAGGAATAAATGAAACACAGGCTAAAAAGACAATAGTGAAGGTCAAACAAAATAAGAGATATTTTTATATCAAAATAAAGATATTTTTATCTTTAAAAATATGAACAAAATTGACAAATCTGTACCTAAACTTCTAGAAAAAGAGAGAACTGAAATAAATGGAATAAGAAATGAAAAAGATATTACAACTGATACCACAGAAATCCAAGGTACACATGAAACTACAATGAACCAATTACAGTAATTCCTAAATAATATCATCAATAGGTTCTATGACTTTAAGCAAAACAATGTATAATAAAACTTTTACCTAATTGCAGCATCTTATCAACATTAAAACAAAACAACGTTGAATGAAACAGTAATATTTGAGGATCTGCTATATGCTTCAACAAATTAAACAACCTAAAAAATGTGGGTAAGTTCCTAGAAACATACAACATCCCAAGATTGAATTGTGACAAAATAGAAAATCTTACCAGACTGAATACTAGTAAAGAGATTGAATGAGTAATCAAAACCTCCCAACAAACAAGTCCAGGACCAGATGCCTTAACTGGTAATTCAACTAAAAATTCAAAGAATTAATATCAATCCTTCTCAAACTCTTCCCCAAAACAGGAAAGGAGAAACTTCCAAACTCATTTTATGAGGCCAGCATTACTTAATACCAAAACCAAACAAGGACACCACAAAAATCCTCAATAAAATATTAGCAAACCAAAATCAACAAAACATTAAAAGGATCCTACTACATGATGATCAAATGTGATTTATTGTAGGGATGCAAGTATGGTTCAAAATCTGAAATCAGTCAATGTGATAACATTAACAAAAATAAAGAATAAAAAACATATAATCACTTCAATAGATGCAGAAAAAGTATTTGACAAATTTCAACATCCATTTATGGTAAAAAGTCTCAACAAGGGGGTACAAAGGCAACATCCCTCAACATAATAAAGGCCACATACAACAAGCCTACAGCTAACATCACACACAACGGTGAAAAGCTGGATGATTTTTCTCCAACATCAGGAGTAAGACAAGAATGCCCACTCTAGTCACTTCTATTCAACACAGTATAGAAAATCCTAGTCAAGCAAATGGTCAAGAAAAAGAAATTAAAAACATCCAAATTGGAAAGGAAAAAATAAAACTGTCTGTATTTGAAGATGGCATGATATTCTATGTAGAAAACCTTAAAGACTTCATTAAAAAACTGTAAGAACGAATAAATGAATTCAACATAGTTGCAGGATGCAAAATCAATACACAAAATTATTACATTTATATACATTAATGATGAACTAGCAGAAGAGAAACTCATAAAACAATTTCATTTATAATTGCATCAAATAGAAGAAAATGCCTAGGAATAAACATAACCAAGAAGGTAAAAAGACCTGTATATTGAAAACTACAAGACAATAAAGAAAGAAATGGAAGAAGACATAAATAAAAGGATAGAGATTCTGTGCACATTAGTTGGAATAATGAATACTGTTAAATGGTCCTACCACCAAAGCAATCTACAGATTCAGTGCAGTAATTCCTATCAAAATCATAATGGCAATTTTCACAGAAATAGAACAACTAACTTAAAATTTATATGCCACTATAAAAGAACCCAAATAGCCAAAACAAACTTTAGAATGTAGAACAAAGATGAAGTCATCACACTCCTTGATTTCAAACTACATTACACACTTTATTACTCTATAGTAATAAAACAGCATAGTATTGGCATAAAAATATAGGTCAATGGAACAGAATAGAGAACCCGGACATAAACTTTCACATATATAGTCAATGAATTTATGGTAAAGAAGCCAAAAATACACAATGAAGAAAAGACAGTCTCTTCAATAAATGGTGTTGAGAAAATTAAACCACATGCAAAAGACTTAAACTGAACCACTATCTTACACCACTAACAAAAATAACTCAGAATGGACTAAGTATTTGAACATAAGACCTAAAACCATAAAACTCTGAGAAGAAAACATAAAGGGTAAACTCTTTGACATAGGTCTTGGAGATGATTTTTGAATCTGAAATCAAAATCAAAAGCAACAAAAGCAAAACTAAGTCAGACTACATCACACTAAGAAACTTCTGCACAGCAAAGGAAACCAACAAAATGAAAAGGCAACCTACTAAATGGGAGAACATATTTGCAAATCATATTATCTGATTATATTAGGTATAATATTATATATCATATTATATATCCAAAATATATAAAGAACTCATACAACCTAATAGCAAAATGAAACAAAAAATCAATCCAATTAAAAATGGGCAGAAAATATGAAAAGATATTTTTCCAAAGAAGACATACAGATTGCCTAGAGGTACATGACAAAATACTAAATGTTACTAATCATCAGGAAAGTACAAATTGAAACCACAGTGAAATATCACCTTATACCTACTAAGATGGCTGTGATAAAAAAAAAAAAGACTAGAAATAATGTGTCAGCAAAAATGTGGAGAAAAGGGAATCCATGTCCACTGTTGGTGGGAATGTAAATTGGTGAAACTACTACAGAAAATAGTACAAAGTTCCACCAGAAAAGTAAAAAATAGAACTACTGTGTGATCCAGCATTTCCATTTGTGGGTATTTATACTAAGAAAACAAAAACACTAACTTAAAAAGATATACGCACTTAGTGTAGAATGGAGAAATACAATGATAACATGATAGGAATGCTGGACTGAGGAAGGGCTGCTTCAAGACTCTAGGTGCCTGTTTGAAAATTAGGAAAAGGTGCCCCTTGCTCAGGGTAGACATATTTCCTTTTGCATGCTGTCATGACTTTTGTCCTGGCTGGCCCCTCAAGTTGGGTGTCTTTGTATAGTGTACAGAGGCAACAGTCTTGAGAAAAAGTTTGTGATGACAGCAGATATTTGAGCATGATTTTAGACTAGAAGTTACCAGTTGCTGGTAAGGGTGAGGATGGTGTGGAGTGTAATGAAGAGACAGGTGAATAGGAATGACTCCTATAGGAAAATCAAAGAGGAAGAAAAGGAGAGGGCAGAGAGATGAGGAAAAGGGTGACAATAGCTTAGTAATGGAGTAACTTAGCAGTTGAAAGAGTATTTGACCCCACCCCTACAATCTTGCACAGGTTGGAGTGTATGGAATGAAAGAATTGCAAATGAATGCTAAGTTATTTTTAGAAGATTTATTTATTATAATGTTTCTGAAACAATGCTGAAACTATTTTAAATGTATTGTGCAAAGGTCCAGCCTTTACAACACTGAGTCTTCAGGTTTCCCCAAAGGAGAGACGATAGAATCCAACACTCTCTTTCTGAATGCTGGAGGTCCAGTCAGGAGTCTTTTCTCTCTCCCACTGATTGAACAACCACAGAAAAATCTCCTTTATTTTTAAGAGGTTTCTTTTTACAATCAGTAGAAAAAACTACGAATCATTAACAGCTCTAAAAGGTTGACATACAAGAGTACTTTAATTTTCACCTAGGCTTAAACAAATGGATGCTATGATAAGGAGGTTTGCTAATCTATCTATTCGCCAGGAAACAGTATTAAACTACAAAACTCTTAGGTCCTAGTTAATGGCTAAACATATATTTTTAAAGTCTTAGGTCTCTCTGAGTTAAAGATGCATGCAGAGGTTGCTCTTTGTACTTTTGAGATTTAAGGGAAATGTCATGTAGGCAATTTGTCAGGGCTTCAGGTGCTCGGGTACTATCCGGCGACAGGAAGGTTTTATTTACATTTTTCTGAGATGTGAAACTATTGTTTTGTTTAACCTTTTACTAAAATCTTTTAGTCTATGATTTTTAGTTAAAGTTTCCTAACTTTCCTATTTACCTAGTCTTAATAATAAAACATTACTGCTCAGTAATAAATTTCAAGCTTTGGAAAGACTGTATAAGACATTTCTTAGTAAATGGCTTCTATAGCAATTAACAGTTGCTTCTGCTTATAGTGTTCAGGTTGCTGGTTTGCTAAATGGCTTATTAATTCCTCTCCTTAACCCTTTCATGCGGGGGGATGGCCAACAAGCAGGCAAGGAGTGAGACTGATAGTGGGATTGCCCATGGTCGCCTTCTGCTGTGGAGAGGCGTCCCCACCCATTCTGACTGTGCCAAGAAATGGGTGTGGGTGGCCCCCAACAGTATTATATTATTCATCAAATGAATAAATGTGTTGATGTTGTTGGTATCCAGGGTTCTTTTGGTGGAAGAAGGGAAATACAAATATGGAATCACAAAAGCAAGAAAGAGTCTGGTGGGTTTGGTTGAATTTGGAGGAACTGGTGTGAATTCCTAATTTCTAAAAGAAGTATATGTGTTTAAATGAAATCATGCTCATGTCTGTGTACATACATAAATGTATACATACCTGTATGTCTGAATATGCCTGTCTGCATATATAATTGTATGTATATGTTCACATATGTATGAACACATTTATGTACTTTCTAGGTTGGTTGACTGAAAGGGTTGGGAAAAGAAGCAGATACCCCAGTAAGCACAAGCACACCTAGCAACCAGATCTTGGTCTTTCATGCCAATGCCTACTAAAAAAGAACCAAGGTTCTGAAAAGAAATGGCTGATTCGAGGATTGGGGCAGGTAGGTACAAGATAAGTCTGGAACTCTTCATCATACCACAAAGTAAGAGATTGCTTAAAAGATGTTATAAGAATACAAGAGCTAGATTGAGGAGGTTCTCACTAGCCAAATCTGGAACAATTTGAGCTTTATAATAGAATATAGTAATGAATTACACGTAATTGAGAAAAAGAAATCCATACCATGGCAAATAGATAAATAAATATGGGAGAAAAGAAAGATCTTATTTAAAGCAGAATATGAAGGACCAACTGGTAAATGTGGAGTGAGTGGTGGATTTGGAAAATCATAATTTTGCAACATCTTGATTTGGCTTGGATCAGACAAGAATTGTCATTGGATTCTAAATATAAGAAAAATTTTGAGAAGGGGCATAGTGTTTGCATGGTTTTAAAGTGTTTGTCCAGATACCAGCCAAGATGGAGGTGTAGATAGATATGCTTTGCCTTGTTGCACAACCAAAGGAGGGATTAACAACCAACTTAAAGACAAAAAACAACCAGAACTGCCAGAAAATCAAACTGTATGGAAGTCTGACAACCAAGGAGGTAAAGAAACATTCATCCAGTTGGAGAATGGCAGCCAGGGCAGAGGGGACTCACAGTAAGCCAGTAGCTGCTGGACTGGATAGGTGAGGTGGAGTGGTGGATAGGGCAGTCCCACATTCATGTGCAGATAAACTAGGAGGAAAAACTGGGGAACAAGATAGACCGCACAGCCCAGGGTTCCAGTGCGAGGAAACAAAACATCAAAGCCTCTGGCTAAAAAAATTCGTGGGTGTTGCAGCAGCAGAAGAAACTCCTAGTCTCACAGGAGAGTCCTTTGGAGGGACCCACGGTGTCCTAGTATGTACACAAGTCCACCAACTTGGAAATCAGCACCAGGGCAGCACCTGAAAGAAAATAATTTGCTTGTGGGAAGCGAGGGAAGTGACAGAAAGTAGGGTGAGAGCCAAACAAGTGGCATTGTTCCCTCTCTGACCCCTGCCCCACATACAGCACTGCAATTCAGCAAAGTGAGTGTCCTACCCTAGAGAATACCTAGGGCTCCATCCCTTACAATATAACATGTGCACCGAGACAAAGAAATATGGCCCAAATGAAAGAACAGATCAAAACTCGAGAAAAAGAACTAAGTGACAAGGAGATAGTCAACATGTCAGATGCAGAATTAAAACACTGATAATCAGAATGCTCACAGAAATGATTGAGTACAGTCGCAAAATAAAGGAAGAAGTGAAGACTATGAAAAGTGAAATAAAGAAAAATGGACAGGGGCAAGGATGGCGGATAAGTGAATGGAAACCACACTTATCTCCTCCCAGGACAAATCTGGAATCACAACTAAATTGTGGAGAAATTACCCAGAACAAACAACTGAACAATAGCAAGAGAGAAGCATTATAACCTCGGACAGACAGAAGAACCATCTTTGGCACAACCTGTCTGGTAAGGAGTGAGGTGGAGACTCGAGAGGGCTGGCTGTGTGCCCACAGGCAGCACTGCCTGAGGGATAATTAAGCAGCTGGTTTGATCCCCTTGAGAAGAGTGGGGTCTAAACCCTATGCTGGGATCCCTAGTCTAGAACACCAGAGCCCAAAAAGTACATAGATAAGTAAAAGTAAACTGGTGGTGAAAAGCAGCAGGGTTGCTCTCTGTCAGAGACCAATGACTAGAGACGCAAAGAGCCATTTAAAGGGCCAATGCACAAATTTTCATTTGCTGTCACTTACATGAGGTCCCAGCAAAGGCAGGAGCAAAGTGAGCTGGAGATGCCTGAGGAGAGACTGGGGACAGAGGCTTTGGGGAGACAGCTGAGAGACTAGCTGCTGTGATCCCAGTGCTGAGTTGTCCCCCATACATCAGCAGCCATCTTGCTCAGGCAGACCACTCCCCTCCAATCGGCAGCAGCCTGAGGGGAAACAATAGCCCTTCCCCCAAGAGAGACTCTGCCCTGGCTCTGTGGTGCTTAAGCCTGACTGATGAGTGCAGAGTGACTAAATTAGCAACTGAAGGAGACAGACACAGGCAGTAGATCCCTAGCAAATGGGGTGCAGAGTGGACTAGAGACACTTGAGGAGAGACTGGGGACAGAGGTTTTGGGGAAAGAACTGAGAGAACAGCTGCTGGGATCCTGGAGCTGAGTTGTCACTCCTATGGCAGCAGCCATCCTGCTCAGGCACACCACCCCCTCCAAGCAGCAGCAGCCTAAGGGGAAACAATAGCCCCAACCCCAGGAGGAATTCTGCCCCATCCTATGGGGCTTAAGCCTGACTGCTAAGTGTAGAATGATTAGATTAACAGTTGAAGGTGACAACCATAGACAGTAGATCCCTGCCAGTCTCAGAGCAGGCTGCCTAAGGTCAGACGGGTCAACATCTGATACCACCAGAGGTGGATCCACAAAGAGAAAACAGTGGTAAATACTGTGGGTTTTCTCCATGATTAGCCATATTTTCTTTCCTGCATAGGTTTTTAACATTCATTTCTTGCCCAGAAACTTTGTGCATATTAATTCACTAGAATTAATTATACTATAGTTTATTCCTCTCCTTTCTTGTAATAGTCTTAATTTCTTTTCACCCTTATTAATACTGATTCACTTACTGTTGATACTGAGATTGCAGGTGGGGCAGGGGAGATATTTTTGTGGATGTGAGTTTGTTCCCTGAGCTTTGTGGTTTTCTTCTGGGAACACCTGAAAAACGACATACAAGACGTGGTGGGTAGAGCGAGACTCAGTCAACCATCTGGAAGGCAGAACAAACCAAAGAACAGCCCAACAATCAAAACCCAATTACATCCGGGGAGCCAACATAAACGGCATCCCAAGAGCATCAAGTTCAGGAGATGAAGAAGACTAGTATTACTGAATCTCACAGGTCTCCTACCATAAAAGTTCACACCACAAACTCAGGGAGTCAGAACAGATAATTTAAGAAGGAGAGGCTAACAAGAAGAGTTTCAAAAACAATAGGAAGACAAAGAAATAAACCCCAAACGAAAAGAAAGGAGGAAGCCTCAGAAAGAATGCTAAGTAAAATAGCGGTAAGTCAACTATCAGATACTGAGTTCAAAGCAATGATTACAAGAAAGCTCAATGACCTCATTGAGAATTACTGAAAAACTACAGGGAAACTACAAGAAGCTTACTAAAAACTATATCAATATGAAAAAGGAAATAGAAACTATCAAGAAGAGCCCAGAGGAAATGAAGAATACAATTTCTGAATTGAAGAACACAGTGGACGGAATCAAAAGCTGGCTAGCAGAGGAAGCAGATCAAATCAGTGAGCTGGTGTACAAGGTAGGAAAAACCTCCCAGAAAGATCAAGAAAAGGGAAAAAAGACTCAAAAAGAATGAAGAAGTGTTAAGCGAACTGCAGGACAACGTGAAACATAATAATATCTATATAATAGGGATATGATAGGAGAAGAAGAGCAAAGGATAGAAAACCTGTTTGAAAAAGTGATGATGGGAAACTTCCCTAATTTGATGAGAAAAAGTCACACAAATCCAGGAAGCACAGAGGGTCACAAACAAGAGGAACCCAAAGAGGCCCACTCCAAGACACATCATAATTAAAATGGCAAAATTCCAAGGCAGAGAGAGAATCTTAAAGGCAGCAAGGGAGAAACAGGAAGTAACATACAAGGGAGCCTGAATAAGGCTAGCAGCTGACTTCTCAACGGAAACACTACAAGCCAGAAGGGAATGGCAAGAAATATTCCAAGTAATGAAAACCAAGGGCCTGCAACTAAGACTACTCTATCCAGCAAGGCTCTCAATTAAAATAGAAAGTGAAATAAGGAGTTTCCCAGACAAAAGACTGAAAGAATACACTTCCACCAAACCAGCACTGCAAGACAGGCTAAAGGGATTGCTAAGAACAGGAAGTAATGCAGTGAGAAAGGAACAAAGGTACAGAGTAAAATGGCAATGAATAAGTACCAATCAATAATAACCTTAAATGTAAATGGATTAAATGCTCCAATCAAAAGATGTAGGGTAGCTGAATGGATAGGAAAGCATGACCCACACATATGCTACCTACAAAAGACCCACCTCAGAACAAAAGACCTACACAGACTAAAAGTAAAGGGTTGGAAGAAAATATTCCAAGCAAATGGACAGGAAAAAAAAAAAAAACAAGGTAGCAATACTTATATCTGACAAAATCAAAATCGACTTCAAAACAAAGGCCATAAAAAGAGACTTAAAAGGACACTTCATAATACTCAAGATAAGAATCCATCAAGAAGACATAAATATTATAAATTTATATGCACCCAACATAGGAGTACCCAAATATGTAAGGAAAATCTTGGAGGACTTCAAGAAAGATATGGACAGCAACACAATTATAGTAGGCGATTTTAACATGGACAAAATGAAACATAATAATATCGAAAACGGAAAGATCTTCCAAACAAAATATCAACAAGGATATTGTGGCATTGAATAATGTCCTAGAACCATATGATAGGACACAAAACAAGCCTCAAAAATTCAAGAAAATTGAAATCATACCAAGCATCTTCTCAGACCACAAGGGACTGAAACTAGAAACCAACCTCAAGTAAAAAACTCAAAAACACTCAAAGTCATGGAGATTGAATAGTATGCTATTAAACAATAAATGGGTTAAGAATGAGATCAAGGAAGAAATCAAAAAGTTTCTGGAAACAAATGAAAATGAACTCACAACACCCCAAAACTTATGGGACACAGTGAAGGCAGTCCTGAAATGGAAATTCATAGCAATACAGACCTACCTAAAAAAAAAAAAAATAGAACATTTCAAATAAACAACCTAACCCTACATCTATAAGAACTAGAGGAACAACAACAAAGACAGCCCAGAGCAAGGTGAAGAAAGGAAATAACCAAGATCAGAGCAGAATTAAATGACATAGAGACTAAAAGAACAATTTTAAGGATCAATAAATCCAGGAGCTGGTTCTTTGAAAAGATAAAAATTGACAAGCCTTTAAGCAGACTCATTAAGAAAAAAAGATAGAGGACCCAAATAAACACAATCAGAAATGAAAAGATTATAACTGATACCACAGAAATACAAAGGGTTGTAAGAAATTACTATGAAGAACTATATGCCAAGACATTTGAAAACCTAGATGAATTGGAGATATTTCTAGGAAAATATAATCTTCTAAAACTGAATGAAGAAGAAGCAGGAAGCCTGAACAGACCAATGACAGCTGATAAAATTGAAGCAGTAATCAAAAAATTCCCAGCACACAAAAGCCCTGGACCAGACAGTTTCACAGGAGAATTTTACAAAACATTTAAGGAAGAGCTAACACCTATCCTTCACAGACGATTCCAAAAAATCCAAGAGGGAAGACTACCAAACTCTTTTTATGAAGCCAGCATCATCCTAATCCCCGAAATAGATAAAGACACAACAAAGAAAGAAAACTATAGGCCAATATTGCTGATGAACATAGACGCTAAAATCCTCAACAAAATATTGGCCAACTGCATCCAGCAATACATTAAAAAGAGCATACATCATGATCAAGTGGGATTCATCCCAGGCATGTAAGGGTGGTACAATATTTGCAAATCACTAAATGTAATACATCACATAAACAAAAGGAAAGACAAAAATCACATGATCATATCAATAGATGTGGGAAAAGCATTTGATAAGGTACAGCACCCATTTATGATAAAAACTCTCAGCAAAGTGGGAACAGAGGGAGCATTCCTCAACATAATAAGGACACATACCAGACACCTACAGCCAACATTATGTTCAATGGGCAAAAACTTAGAGCTTTCCACGAAGATCAGGAACAAGAGAAGGATGTCTGCTTTCACCACTCTTATTGAACATAGTACTGGAAACTCTAGCAACAGTGATTAGACAAGAAGAAGAAATAAAAGGCATCCAGATTGGAAAGGAGGAAGTAAAACTTTCACTGTTTGCAGATGACATGATAGTGTACACAGAAAACCCTATACTCCACCAAAAAACTACTCAATCTGATAAGAGAATTTGGCAAACCAGCGGGATATGAAGTCAATATTCAGAAATTGAAGGCATTTTTGTGCACCAACAATGAAATATCAGAAACGGAAATCAGGAAAAAAAATCCCATTTGATATAGCAACAAGAAAAATAAAATACTTAGGAAAAAACCTAACAAAGCAGGTAAAAGACAGGTACTCAGAAAACTGCACAACACTGAAGAAAGAAATTAAGGAAGACACAAATAAATGGAAGCATATATCACATTCATGGATTGGAAGAATTAACATCATCAAGATGTCCATACTACCCAAAGCAATTTATAGATTCAATGCAATCCCTATTAAAATGCCCATGACATATTTCACAGATACAGAAAAAACTTTTCAAAAATTTATACAGAACCATAAACAACCCTAAATAGCTGCAATTTTGAGTAAGAAGAACAAAGTAGGAGGGATCACAATACTTGATATCAAACCATATTACAAGGCCACTGTAATCAAAACAGCCTGGAACTGGCATAAGAGCAGAAACATAGATCAATGGAACAGAATAGAGAGCCCAGAAATAAACCCAAGTCTCTATGGTCAATTAATTATCTGACAAAGGGGGCAAAAGCATAAAGTGGAGTAAAAATAGCCTCTTCAACCAATGGTGTTGGGAGATCTAGACAGCTACATGCAAAAAAAAAAAAAAAAGAAAAAAAACCTCAACCACCAACTTACACCATACACAAAAATAAACTCAAGATGGATAAAAGACTTACATATAAGCCCTGACACTATAAAAGTCCTAGAGGAGAACATAGGGAGGAAAATCTCAGATATTCCACCCAGCAATATTTTCACCGATATGTCCCCTAGAGCAAGGAAAGGAAACATAAAGGAAAGAATAAACAAGTGGGACTTCATCAAAATAGAAAGCTTCTGCATGGCTAAAGAAAACATCAACAAAATGAACAGGGAACCAAACTTATGGGAAAATATATTTACAAATAATACATCAGACCAGAGTTTGATCTCCAAAATATATAAAGAACTCAAATGACTCTAGTCCAGGAAGACAAACAATTCAATTAAAAAATGGGCTAAGGACATGAACAGACATTTATCCAAGGAGGACATACAGAGCATCCAGAGATATATGAAAGATGCTCAGCATCACTAACATCAGAGAGATGCAAATTAAAACCACAATGAGATATCACTTCATACCAGTCAGAATGGCCATCATAACCAAATCAACAAACGAGTGCTGGCAAGGTTGTGGAGAAAAGGCAACCCTAGTGCACTGTTGGTGAGAACGCACACTGGTGCAGCCACTGTGGAAAACACTATAGAATTTCCTCAGAAAGCTAAAAATGGAACTGCCTTTTGACCCAGCAATTCCACAGCTGGGATTATACCCTAAAGAGCCCTGAAACACCAATCCAAAAGAACCTATGCACCCCAATGTTCATAGCAGCACAATTTACAATAGCCAAGTGCTGGAAGCAGCTTAGATGCCCATCAGTAAATGAATGGATCAAAAAACAATGGTACACTTACACGATGGAATACTATGCAGCAGAAAGAAAGAAGGATCTATTACCCTTCTGGATAGCATGAATCGATCTTGAGAACATTATGCTAAGTGAAATAAGCTAGGCGGTGAAAAACAAATACCACATGACCTCATGTATAAGTGGAACCTAATAAATAAAACAAACAAGCAAACAAAATATGATGAGAGACATAGAAATTAAGAACAGACTGACAGTAACCAGAGGGGAAGTGGGAGGGCATAATGGGAGGAAAAGAGGGAAGGGAGGTCAGAAACTTGTCAAAATGACACATGGACAAAGCCAAAGGAGGTAGGATCAAGGGTGGGAAGTGGTGATGGATGGGGTTGGGTGGAGTGTGGTGGGGTTAAAATGGAAACAACTGTACTTGAACAATAATAAAACAATGTGAAAAAAATGGACCAGGAAGGAAGAGTGAAGGGAAGAAAATCAAGACTCAAATCAATTATCTGGAACAAAAGGAAGAAATAAACATTTGACCAGAACAGAAGGAAGAAACAAGAATTCAAAAAAAGAAGGAGAGACTTAGGAACCTCCAGTACAACTTTAAGTGTTCCAACATCTGAATCATCGGGGTGCCAGAAGGAGAAGAGGAAGAGCAAGAAATGGAATACTTATCTGAAAAAATAATGAAGGAAAATTCCCCCAGTCTGGTGAAGGAAAGAGACATACAAATCCAGGGAGCTCAGAGAGTCCCAAAGAAGTTGGACCCAAAGAGGAACGCATGAAGACACATCATAATTAAATTACCCAAGATTAAAGGTAAAGAGAGAATCTGAAAAGCGGCAAGAGAAATGGAGAGTTACCTACAAAGGAGTTCCCATAAGACTATCAGCTGATTTCTCAAAAGAAACTTTACAAGAAATAAGGGGCTAGAAAGAAGTATTCAAAGTCATGAAAAGCAAGGACCTACATCCAAGATTACTCTATCCACCAAAGCTATCATTTAGAATGGGAGGGCAGATAAAGTACTTCCCAGACAAGGTCAAGTTAAGAGGAGTTCATCATCACCAAGCCCTTATAATATGAAATGTTAAAGGGACTTATCTTAGAAAAAGAGGAAGATCAAAACTGTGAACAGTAAAATGACAACAAACTCACAACTATCTACAAATGAACCTTTACAATTAAAAATTTCATTAAAATATGAAAAACAAAAACAAACTAAGCAAACAACTAGAACAGGAATTACAGAAATGGAGATTACATGGAGGGTTATCAATGAGGAGGGAAGGAGGAGAATGGGGGAAAAGATACAGGGAACAAAAAGCATAATTGGTATGTACAAAATGGACAGGTGGAGGTTAAGAATAGTACAGGAAATGGAAAAGCCAAAGAACTTGTATGTATGACCCATGGACATGAACTATTAGGGGGAATGCTGGAGGGAAAGGGGGTACCAGGTGGAGGGGGGTAAAGGGAGAGAAAAAAATTGGACAACTTTAATAGCATAATCAATAAAATGTACTTAAAAGGGAAAAAAATAAAAAAATTAAGTGTCCACAAAATGATCAAAATTAACATTACTAACGGGGCAATAGATGGACATTGTTTATCTCCAGACATGATACCTTTAGAAGGACAGAGCATCACCTATGCCATACTCCTGCTGAGAATGCAAGATTTCAGTCCGACCATGCATAAAAAGATCAAACACAGAATGAGCAATAATCTACTTATAAAAGGAGGATTCTCTTCTTCAAAATTATCAACATCATAAAAAGGCATAGAAAGGCTGGGGAAATGTTTCCAGATTTTAGGAAGCTAAAGAGATATAACAATTAAATTCAATATCCAGATTGTGTACTGAAGAAGGAGAAAGTGCCATAAGGGATATTAGTGAGAACATTGACAAAATTGGAATGTGAAATGTAGATTTTATAAATATATTCTATCAGTGTAAATTTATAAAGTTGATACTATGGTTATGTAAGAGAATATACCTATATTCTTATTAGGAAAAATACAATGAAGCATTAAGGGGTAAAAGGCCATGAGATATGTAACTTGTCCTCAAACTTTTCAGAAAAAAGTTGTATAGATAAATGGACAGATAGAAAATGATAAATCAAATGAGCTAAGACATTAATAGGTGAGCCTGGTTAAAGTGTAGTATTTTTATATTTGCAGTATCTTGTAAATCTGAAGTTATTTTTTAATAAAAAGTTTAAAAATGTTGTCATTTGTTGCATGACCAGTGTGGCTCAGTTGGTTGGGCATTGGTCCACAAAGCTAAAAGTCACAGTTTGATTCCCAGCCAGGGTGCATGCCTAGGTCGTGGTTTCAGTCCAGTGAGGTACATACGAGAGGCAGAAACCGATGGATGTTTCTCTCACACATAAGAGAGAAAAACATTTCTCTCCCTCTCTTTCTCCCTACCTTGCCCTCTCTCTAGAAATAAATAAATGGGGGAAAGAGAAAGAGAGGGAGAGAAACATCGAATGTGTGAGAGAAACATTGATCGCCTCTCCCACCAGCCCCTACTGGGAATGGGGTCTACACCCCATGCATGTGCCCTGACCTTGGAATTGAATGTGACCCTTCTCTTTGCTGGAGGATGTCCAACCAACTGAGCCATATCAGCCAGGGCCATTTGTAAATTCAAATATTTATAGTTAGGTTTGTCACCATGGTAATAGCCCCAAACATATGATTCAGGAATTCTACTATCTTAGAAATATCTCAAAGATAATAAAAAATTTGGGGGTAAAGTTTATGCAAATTGAGGTCTCAGTATTTATTCTAAAATGTGGAATACCTTTGGGAGAAAAGACCCATGTGAAGAAAAATCACAAAAAGAATGCTAGGGATCACAGCAAAGCCCACATTTTCATTTTATTAAATTAAAATGCAATATCTATTTGTACTTTAAAAAATTATCTCTCTCCACCACCTCTCCCAAATATAAAACAAAAAATATGGAAGGAAAATTGCATATTTTAAAGTATTTCTCTAGCAAAATGTAATGATAAAAATGTATGTTCCTAGTTAAAATGGGAACAGACTCATAGATACAGAGAACAGACTGATGGCTGACAGAGGGAGGGAGGAGGAAGGCTGGGTGATGGGGTTGCAAAGTACAAATTGGCTGTTGCAGAAGAGTCACAGGGATGTAAAGCAGAGGGAATACAGTTGATCATATTGTAAAACCTATGCAAGTGGTCCAACCCGCCGCAGGCCACAAGCAGCCCAGGATGGCTGTGAATGTGGCCCAACCCAAAATCATAAATTTACTTAAAACTTTAAGACATTTTTGTGATTATGTGTCCCGATGTATTTAATATGTGCCCCAAGACAACTTTTCTTTTTCCAGGGTGGCCCAGAGACTCCAAAAGGTTGGACACCCTCAGGTGGGTACTTGAAATATTACGGGGACCACTTTGTGAAGTACATCATTGTCTAACCACTATTCTGCACACCAGAAACTAATACAAAATAATATTAAATGTAAATTGTAATTGAAAATAAATTAAATATATCAGATAAATTCTTGTTTTGTGAAAATAATAACATGCATGTGCAATGGTTAGAGAATAGATACTGCCCTTATAAACTATGTGTGTGTGCCATTTTATATTTTGTTACTAACATTTGGTTTTACTTTTCCTTGTCATTTCTCATGATTAGGCATTTTTTAAGCTTGAAATATTATCTTTCAAACAAGTACTGGAAAGTACTATCAAAAATAAATGTTAAAAATACCAAAAAATGAATGCTCCTACTAGAACATTAATCTTGTCCTTCATAATTAATGATTGAGTTTTTCTTTCATTGGTCTCTGACCTTTAAGGTGTTCTCGTGTGTGTTTTCAATGCCTAACTTCTCTGGAAAATGTGCACAGGTCATAATGAGGCATAATTATATACAGTATACAATTTTCTTTGGCCTTTTTCAAGTGCTAATTTAGCTATCATTTTTTCCTATAGAATTTTCATAACAAATACTTTAAAAAATGAAAGTTCTTTCTTCAGCTTTGGCACGAATTATATATTTAGACAGGAAATTTAGCAATGTAAGTTAAGCAAACACTAAAATAAACCTTATTTGTCTAGATGGACAATGAATTTCTAAAACAGGTTTTATTCCTCCACACTGTCCTTTTATGAGGAAACAAGTAATAACTAGCCTATCTCTCTAGTCCTCAATTTCCTCATTGTGAAATGGGTGTCACCAACCATAGAGTATTGTAAGGATTAAGTTAAAGTGAGTATACAGTCCTAAGCACTCAGGTGATAATGATTCACTTTATTATTTAGATTGATTAAAAAAATAATAGTCAAAGTGTGTTTACTGCTTTAGACTGATTTCCTATAACTTACTCATTTTCTACACTAAACAATAAGGGGTAATTATTACAGTGAAGCCGCATCATTAAATTTTGTTTAAAAATGTTTGAGTTACCATTAAGTATAGGTGCCTTAAATAATGAGACTTTGAGGTAAACAAGAATATTCTGGTGTTCCATCATTCTGAATAAAAATTTGTTTTCTTTTCATTTAAAAAATAATTACCCATTAAATATTATTTTTTAATTACTTTATTGTTCAGTTACAGTTGTCTGCATCCTCTCCCCTCCCCTCCCCTCCCCCCAGCCAAACCCATTTCCCTCCCTTGCTGCCACCCTCCCCCTTGGTTCTGTCCATGTGTCCTCTATAGCGGTTCCTGAAAACCCTTCTCCCCACAGTCCCCTCCCCCTTCCCCTCTGGCTATTGTTAGATTGTTCGTAATTTCAATGTCTCTGTTTATATTTTCTTGCTTTTTTCTTTTGTTGATTATGTTCCAGTTAAAGGTGAGATCATATGGTATTTGTCCCTTACCACCTGGCTTATTTCACTTAGCGTAATGCTATTCCATTCCTATAGAAAATGCCTCTTAACTTGTAAATAATTAGTAATTTTACTTTCTAGGAACACTTTTACATCGAGTTTGCGTGGAAAGACATCACTGGTAAGAGAATAAGCCTAAACTTAAAACACTGATAAAAAATATAGAGAAGACTGGCAAATTGTGTCTATGTTTAAAAGAAGAATTGGCCCTGGCTGGTGTAGCACAGTAGATTGAGCACGGGCTGCAAACCAATGGGTCCCAGGTTCGATTCCCAGTCAGGGCACATGCCTGGGTTGCAGGCCAGGTCCTCAGTGGGGGCCACGTGAGAGGCAACCATACATTAATGTTTCTCTGCCTCTCTTTCTCCCTCCCTTCCCTTCTCTCTAAAAATAAATAAACAAAATCTTTAAAAAAATACTATTAAAAGAAGAATTGTTTCCTGAACAGTTAAGGAGTTTCCATTTTAAAAAACCTTGCTGTAAGCCTCATCAGTCATTTGAGATCGGCAGGGATAAGAGCACCAATATGAAGACTGATTTGATTTTCACACTATTTTAATGACAAGATAAATTTCAGCAACTTGGATTTTTATATAAGAAGACACTTTAAAATAAATGAAACATTTGCAAGCAAGCAAACACGCACACACGGAGGGAATTATTTGTTTTGAATTGCTGACAGTGTAAGTAACTTGATCAACTAATAGAACCAGACTAATTCCATAAACCTCAGAGTGCTTTTTATAAACAGTGGTTAGGGAATATTGGGGTTTAAAGAGGATCGTATGCATTTTTATATTTCTAATACCTTCAATCATTTTAGTCCTTGAATAAATTTTGCTGAATTATATTTGTTTTATGTCTGTAATGGTCCATTTGTTTATAGGGAGTTGGAAATTTTTTAAATATCAGATTAAGTGTGAGGACATAGAAATGTTTTTTATAATTTTAGAGTCATTTCTTATTCAATTGTATATTTATTAATTTTTATTAAATAAATCTATTTCTATATATGTTTTAATGGTGGGGAAAAAATACCAAGTTTACATCTGGTTGATCCTACTCCAAATTCTCCATAAATAAGTGACAAAGGGGAAAGAACAGCGCCACAGTCATCAGCAGCTGATGAACAGCTTACGAGGTAGAGACACAAAAAGGTTCCGTGTTCACCTGGAAAACCTCGCTGCTCCATAGCTTATGTCTCTGTAGTCCACAAGGGATGACGTTACCTGGGCCACATTACCAGAATCAGCCATTTCTCCCTTGTAACTCTGGGGGCAAAAGTTGTTGCATTTTACATTTGCTTCCCTTGAATTTATTGTTTTTCTGAAGAGTGTACTCACCGGAAAGATCGAGTTCTTCATGGTTGTGGAACATCTGGGGCTGTACATCCACACCCCAGATGGATGATTCCTGTGCTTTGGAAGACCTTTCCCAGGTTTGGGGGCACTTTAATCAAGAGAGTACAAGCCTCAACATCAGTAGTTCTAAAATATGATGTCACAAGGGATTTGTAACCAATAATAAAGGACCAATACTCAGGAACAATTTTTTGTTTAAGTGTGAATTAGATTGGCTTCAGAGTTATCCATAGAATATCATCACCCCACTCAGCTCCATTAAGATCCCCCTCGCAAGTGGGAGAAAAGGGGGTAGAGTCTTCCTGGAAATTGTTACTGCTTGGCAAAAGCCTGCACGTGTCTCACACATGTGACCCTCTTCCAAGTTGCATGTGTTGAAACAGAAGAGAGTGAGAAAAGTTGCTTTATGCAGGCCCTGGTTTACTTCAATACCCAAGTACAAATAATGTTTGCCTATTGTCTGCTTTGGGGAGGGCCCATGAGTCTAGGATCATAATGACCTCAAGGCATTGGCAAAATGCCTTTGCTGCAGAAACATCAATGTTGTGGGAATGACTTGCACACATCATTTTGTTATTTTACTCTGAAAAAGCAAATACATAAAAGTCTCATATTTATGGAGGGTTGTGGTCATTTATTAAGGAGGCAGACATGGCTAAGCGCCTTCCTTGGGTGTTCCCTCTCCAGGTGTGTGGCAGTGGGAGGTGGTAGTGCTGTTACAGATGAATTATGGAAAGAAGCAGAAGCCTGTTACCTTTTGAACATCTTCTATTCAATAAGAGGGCCCGCCTATGGCCACAGAAGAAGACTTATTTCCTTGGCAAATTCAGATTATTTGTGACTAGCACTTGCGAAATCAAAGTGTATCATGAACAATCTTTGATCAAGGTTTTACCTTTGTTTGGGTTGAAAAATACATTTGAAAAAACTAGATCTGAAATAGCCTGAATTTAAATTTCCTTGGACTGCTTTAGAAAAACATTGAGAGAAAGGATTCCAGTTTATTGGTGAATTGAAGAGAGTTTAGGTTGTGTCAATTCCCCTGACAGTTTTGATTGAACAAATGACTTAGTTTGTAATTGACTAGCCCCTGAAATCAATCATAGCCATGCTGTATTAAGTAAACTAAATTTAAATCCTTAAACCAACTGTGGATGTGAAATAATCTTTAAGTTTATGGAACACAGGTCATTTTATTTTACTAAGGTAACATGAAACAGAAAATGCCAACTCAAAATATAGGATGTAAAAAATAACTATTACAGGTGCTAATATGTTACATTTATTTGGCAAATGGAATTCTATCTACCTCTAAGAAAGTGGTGTCAGAATTTAGAATACCATAAGCCAGAGATGGGGAAACTTTTTCTGTCGGGGGCCAAGTATAAATATCTTAGGCTTTGCAGGCCATTGGTCTCTGTCACTACTACTTAACTTTGCAGTCACAGTTCAAAAGCAGCCACAGACAATATGTGAACAAAAAGGTGTGGCTGTGTTCCAATAAAACTTTATTCGTGGACACTGAAATTTGACTATTATATAATTTTTATATGTCACAAAATAGTCTTTTGATTTTTTTCAATCATTTAAAAAGCATAAAAACCACCATTAGCTCAAAGCCCAAACAAAAGTAAGCAGTGGGCCAGATTGGGCTCCCGAACTGTGGTTTGCGGGCCCTGCCTTAGACGAGGGAAGCATGAGCTGGAAGAGAAACTTGAAGACACATCAAGAGCGTCAATGACTCCTTCGTTCTTCGTTAAAGAGTAGCTATTGAACACAACATCAGCTATGTGCTACACTTGACGAAAAAGTTTACCCTGAGTTGAATAATGAGAAAACCACCAGACACAGCCAGGTTGTGGGGCGTCCGACAAAACGGGCCTGGACTCTTCAGAACTGTCGGTTAGGAAGGACCAAAGAAAAAAACAAGTGTGGGGAAATTGTTCAAGAATAAAAAGACAACACCTAAAAGCAATGTATGATCTTTGTGTGAATCATAGATTAAAACCAAAACAACTGTAAAAGCACATTACTAGGGTGTTTGGAAAAATGTGAATACGGATTATCAGATGTTATTGTATCATTGTTACTTTTCTTGGGCATGAGGATGATATTGTGGACTATAGAATAATGCCTTGCTCTTAGATGATACATGCTGAAGCATTTTAGATGAAGTGTTATGATTAGTAATTTAATTTCAAATCATTCAATCACAAAAGTATGTGTGTGTGCATGCATGTGTAAATGGAAAGATGAAACAAATGTAGAACAGTAACAATAAATAAATCCGACTGATGACTGAGCAAATATTATGCTACTAATTCAACTTTCACGTAGGTGTGAAATTACTCAAAATGAACATTGGAAAAATATATACAGGAAAAAAGACAGTTGTAAATTTAGTTGGTTCAAGTTAGAAAAATTTGAAATATAAAATTATAGTGCTTGAAAAATAAGGTATTCATTAAAATTCTAAAATAATACCAATTTCATCTGGAAATTAAAACAATTAGACTTGTAAGAAAGAGCTAAATCATTTCAGTGTGTTTTGTTATTTTCATCTAATTTATTTCCAGGAATTATTATAGCATGGGTAAACCAAGCACAACAAAAATCATCAAACTTAGCTTCTCAAAAGCTCTGAATTTAGATTGTTCTGGTGTTGCAGAAGACACATATTTATTCAGTGACCAGAAATCTGAAATAGGTTTTTTCTGTAATTAAAACTTTCAAATACAAAAAAACACTTCTTCTGGTAGTCAGATCCACATAATTCTGTGTACCATAGTGCTCCTAGACTTTTTTTTTAATGTAGAGAGACTAGAGAGGAAACAAAATTAATGGGTCATCATTTAATTTGGAGAAATCATTCTATTGAGGACATGAAAGGCACTTTCACAAGAAAAAACTGTAAACTTTTGTAGGCAGAGACCATGTTTTAGTTGCCTTTGTATCTCTAACGCCAAACAGAGTACATCATACAAGTAGCCACGCAATGAGTGTTTACCGAATGACAGAATAAATACATGAGTAAATGGAAGGGAGGACCCTGTTTTACATGGCAACCGGTTAGGCTTCGAGTTGATGTAGGTAAAGATTCGAGATGACTCTGGCACTGGACTGATCCACTGAAGGAAGTAATGGATTCTTATTTATTTGCTTATTTATTTATTTATTGAAATTTACAATAATAGAATAAACATATATCTTAATATATTTTTAGAGAAAACTTACCACTTAACTGTTCAGATATTTTTCTACATGTATGACGAGGAGGACAGCTCCTCAATGTCAAGGATTCTGTCTGTGAACATTCAGTCAGGTTGAAATGGATCTGAAAATCATGGCATATGAAGGGCTGTTGAGGGAATTAAAAAACAGAAATCATAGCAGCTGGGAGAAGATGAGTAACTGGTCTCAATTATCTTCAGGGTTACCATGAAAAAGAAGGGGTCGAAATTCTCTGAGAAGCTCATCAAGAAAGAATTAGGACCAGTAAGCAAAATTAAAGGTGGGCGAGGGGGGCACTATGCAGATTTTAGAAACCCAAGAAATAGCTTTCCAACAGAGACATGCCCCACAGGGGGACGGATTGCCTGAATATTGTCACTGAAAGTGTGTAGGCAGAGTTGGCACGGCCATTTTCCAGGGTAACTAAAGAGGTAGCATCTACATAGAATCAGAGATTGAGGCTATTCCATCCCTTCCAACCTGAAAAAGCATAGTATCAATACAATAAACCTGAAAGTCATTCTACAAATATGGTGTTAACACTAAATAGATTATTGATAAACAAATATTTTCAATACCTCAAGGTTTTCAATGTGTATGCCACAGGTAAACAGAATATCATGATCTGTTTGTTCTTTGTTTTACTGATAGATGTAGACTTGGCATTAGTTGGTACCCAAAGAAAATTTAGGTTGTCTCAGTATATAAAATAATAATATACCTCAATATGTATCCAGAATGTTCTTAGGTATTTCAAAGACACTAGGACTTTTTTTTCCTCTATATCCCAGGCCACTATCCCTGTTATCTTCTCTTATCTTCTCAAGACTAGATTATTTTCTACAGATACCTCCTAATGAGACATTTATCTCCTAGTATCTTCCCCTTTATTCATCTTGAACACTGCAACTAAACGTATGCCTAAAACTCCTTGTGATTAAATTATTATCTGGTCAAAAGCCTAAAATGATTTATCAATTTTGAAATATGTATGGAAAAGATTAGAAGGGGAATGAAAATATAAAGAGTTATTAAAATGGTAGAACTATAGACTAGTTTTTCTTAAATGTTCTTGGAGTGCTACTAATAAAGTCCTAATGATAAATAGTATCCAGTGCAAAACGAAGACTTGACAAAATTTCCTTACTACCTAGCATATCACATACAGAAGCTCCAACTGAACTTTTTAAGAGACCCTCCGTTAAGTCTCCCAACTTACCTTTTCTCCTATCGCCCCTGCAATAAGCTTCACTAATTCCCTACTGTCTAACCTGCTGCTCTCTTCTAACCCTTTTCTTCCTCCTTGTCTCTCATTGCTGCTTCTGTCTTTGCACCTCTTCTACCGCTTTGCTCTTCTCATCACCTGAGGACAACGCCTGCCTCTCCTTTCACTTCATCGGTGATGCAGGTGAGCCCCAGGATGCCAGGGCCTTCGTTCACTTATCGTTGCATCCCCTGCATCTAGAACAGTGCCTTGCAGATAAAATGTGTTAATGAACTATCAGTTGAATGAATGATGAATGATTGTCATGTCTGTGACTGTATAAATCCACACATTATTTTTTTTTAATTTGGTATAAATTGATTATACACAAGGTCCGACAGAAGCAACACCTGCTTGAGTGTGGTTGGTAGGATAATACTATGGGTGTAATAATTCATAGTTTTAATTTGAACATTTCACCTAAAATGTCAGATGGTGCATTTGAGTGTGATGTTATGTTACAGAATTACATGCTTATGATATTGTAATAAAAGACTTTGTAATAAAAAAGGGGCATTATTTGTGCAGGACCCTGTATTTCGTGCAGTTTTCTAACTGCATTACATCTTTTTCTAGTTGTTCACAAGTTTTGGTGTAGGTCTCTCAAGATGAAAAGATAAATGTTATCCATCTTACCTAATTCAATATTTTAATTCAACAAATTTGCGCTGCATACCTACAGTGTTAGGCACTTTAGTAGGCATTAGAACAAAATTAGAAACTGCATTTAACAAGAGCAGTGAAGACCAAACCGAATATTTTTTTTAGCTGATTTCTTTTACACAAAATAAATACATTTGAAATCTATAGTCTAAATCAAAATAATAGTCAAATTTTCTATACTTTTCTACCATCTTTCTATCAAGCCCATTCAAAAGAATTATATAAAATAAATATAAGATGTATCCTGAAATCCAACATTAAAACCACTAATGATAAACAGAAATTAAAAAAGCTAATTTTTTTTTTTTTACTGCTTTAGGGGAACTATCTTTAATCGTTTGTGTTCCAAGATCTGTATAGTGATTGGAAAGATTCTGAAAATTGTAAAGCCTTCATGTGTAGATTCTAGTTTAGGTAATTTTAAGCCTCTTATGCAAGATAGAGATTTTGGAAACAGCTATCTACAATATTTTTTTCCAGAACCAGATGCAATAATTTGGTAAAGAACACAGGTAGAAGAGATCACTAATTTTCCTTTTCCCCTAACAAGCTATGTTTATTATGCCAATTTTAATTACCATGCAATCTAATGGATTTAAGGCTTATATTTTCCACATCACTAGACATCACAAACATGAAAGCATTTTATACTGTCATTATACATCAATGTTTGTACTTGGTTATACATATATACAGAAATTATTCACGCATCTTAACCTTGCTATTTCTTCCTTTCAACCCAACCTAATTTTACCATGAAAGCAGCTTTTTAATAAATTGTATAAGAAATACAGCAAGGCACACTTTTTAAAAACCTTTTTTCGCATTACCACCTCAAGAAGCATAAGAAAACAAAAAATGTTGTACATAATTTAATAGAATGTCATCAGTTTATAATATACAACACTATATAGTTGTTTCTTGAAGTGCTGCATAGATTATTATTATTAAAATAAAATAAATAAAATGGCGCTTTTAAAAGTTACTTAATTTTGAAAGAAAGACCAGTGTTTCTCCTCTGTGCTGCAATCAAATCAAATGTTGCCCTTTTAGGTAAAACTCTTTCAATAAACATAGGCATCATACCATTACCAAAAATTCATATTGAAACATAAAATTGGTCAAGTACTGGCAGGGCTCATTCCACACAGGTGAATTTAATGGACTATCAATTTGGTGAGTTGCAGAACTTTGTAGAGCAGACAGGGAGGGGAGGAAACGAACAGAAAGTCTTGCTGGAGAGGCGGGGTTGGTAGAGGTAGCTTGGGACAGGAATCTGTGGGAGAACAAGCAGCTTTGCCAAACTTCGGAGACAGTCATCTAAAGAGAACCAGTGCACACATCCAGATCACAAGGTCACGTGGACAAACCGCATTCGGAAGGGTCATCGTGGGGGAGGTCAGCGTCACAAACGGCAGTGACGTGATGGAACATAGACCAGCTGGGGTGGGAGTATGAGGCCACCCCTGAGTTACAGCCAGGCTTATCTACAGGAAACAAAAAAGTGAAGACAAAAAAAAAAAGGTTTCAGAAATATCTGCTTCAATTGTAAAACCCAGACCTTTGTCCTCAAAGACCTTTGTCCCCTGACGGCTGCCACGTGTTCTGAAATAAAAGGATACGTACAATATAAAATGATTTTAATAGCCTGAGGTTCACATTACTGACTAAAAATGTTTTAGAAACCCTGTGAAAAAAAACATTGACTTGTTTTTGAGACTTGGTTTTAAGGAAAACAAGAAAAATCATCAGGTTTGACTTTTCCTCTTGGTCTCATCACTCTTCCTCCGGTGAACTCAGTTTCAAGCACTCAATATAGCCTCAATTCACTATGAAAACATAAGTCTGCCAATGCCAAGGGCATCAGCCAGGCATCAGCAGTCATTCACAGGCCAGGAACCTAGGCCCTCAGGTTTAACCCTTCCTCCAAAGAGACTGTATATGGACGACGGAACTGAACAATTCCACTATCATATAGTGGCGAAATATTCATAACCTTGTGATAATTCCAACTATTTCAGGCCCTTGCTGTAAAAGGATATAACTGGAGCTTCTAGCTCAAATACAAATGCATTTCATTTAAGGTACGGACAGCGTTGTGCAAATGGGAATGATTCAATTATTTCTGTACATCCGATGGCTCAGATACACATTTCCGCCAAACTCAATTAGCTCTGCCTATTTTTAAGCGTCTAAAAGCAACCTGCCAAATGTGAGGAACAACTAAATTCCAGGTTTAGGCAATGCAGGATGCAATTACTCAAGGTCCTCTGACCAGCTCTCAAACAGAGCAGGCTTTTGCTTGTCTGGGTTCTGAATTCTGATGTCAGGTTGCTTTATTGTCTTTTCAGAACTCAACATTCTCATTCTCTGTCTGGCTCTTTCTCGACAACCTTACAACCTGTTTAGGAGCCAGAAAATCTTTAGCTAATATGGTTTGGCTGGAGCCACAGGAAGTTGGGGAGAGAGGGCAAATTTAAGAACAGGGAGAGACAGGCAGGAACAGATGGGATGAAATTTGGTATAGTAAAAGCATGCAGTAACTCAAGAGAGGGCACAGTGCATTGTTCAAATGCTGAGGACGTGACTCATTTGAAAACTGGCCACTAAGTAGGGAATCTTTAGGTGAGGCAAACCTGATCTTACTGAATGCTGGTGTTTAAATTCTCTCTGGATAATCAATTCTTTCAACTTGGCCCACTTGGAAAGGGGCGGGCCAAAGTGGCTGAGACACAGATCTGGGCTGCGTGCTCACGTGGTGGGAGGATGCCCAATAAAATCTTCATTATTTATCATGACAAAGCTAGTTATTCAGAAGTGATGGGTAATTTAAAAACTACCTCACATCCACCAGGACCTTGATTTATTGAAATGATCTTAAAGGTATATTTGATAAAATTACTCCTGTATTGTTTAGTGAAAAATAAATACACTATCACCAAGAGTAGTTCCTTAAACGTGCTTGGCCAGCATGGGTAATATTAAACACTTAGTGTCGATCCAATTGACACAATGAAAACTTGCGGTGTGTGCGTGAGAAGTGTTTGCTCTGACAGCGTTCTCAGTTTGTGAGAACCGAGCAGCAGCACTTTCGACTGTGCGCCTGTGTACTCAAGCACGGGTAAATATAATTGCCTAAAATCTAAAATCTATGGGCATTCAACTATCACATTTGCACACCAGTAAAGTAGGAAAGGCTAAAAAGTTCTAAAGGAAATAATATGCATCCCAAGTAAAAACAGCCCCTCCCTAATACACCCAGAAAGCTGAAAACCAGAGAGAGCAAACCAAAAGGAAAAAATAAAAGGTACCCACTGGCTGCATGCGATGAGTTAAATTTTTGTGCTACAGGATTTATCCTGCATGAAGTTGAGGGTTAAATCATTCACCAAAGATCAGAGGCTTATGATGAGGATTATGAAGAAATAACTGTCAGAATACAGCAGAAAGATTAGTGCAAAGTACATCTCTTAGGCAGGTCCTGGGAGGCACTCCAGACATGCATTATACGCTTCCTCCAAATTAGGCAGAAATATCTGATCTGTTCAGTTACCTTTCCTTTGATGTGAGTTGCTGTAACTGACCTCTCTATTTTTATAGAAACATGGCACATAAATGAAAATAGTGAAAAGCGCAGCAGTGTGCCTGGAACTGGTACAAATGCATACTGCGTTAGATCACGTTAAAACTTCTCATACAGTTTCAGTGGGTTTTCAATTAGAACACAGTAAATGAAAGAACCTTTTCAAAACTTTTTTGAAAAAATGTTACTCTTGCAAACTGTATTGCTATTATTCTAAGTTACACCTCTCCTAGATGACATAATTCTATCATCTAAGAACTTATTTCTTAACAAGCCCAGCAAGTTGAATTTAGTGAATTTTATTATCCTGATAAAAAGAGCATTCCAACTGATAGTTTTCAAATGGATTAAAAAGTAAGCTTTTTCTTTTGTTCTATTAAATTTTGTACAAAGAACAATGACAACAATTAAGCTTTAATAGGCATGGAACCTCATATTTACCAAATAAAAATTATAGTAATTTTTAGTAAAAATACTAAATTTAAAAACTATTTTAGTAAATAGTAAAAACTATGTATTCCTAACATTTAACAATGAAGTCATTTCAACATTTTGAGATTAAATAATTTGCCATGATTGGTAGTATTTTAACAGTATGTAAATCTTTATACCCAGGTACCCGTGTTGATGACTGGTGAAAAATTTAGGTATCCAGGTGTTTTGTGTACATGCTGCTAAAAAAAGAAAAATGAATAGGGCCAGGAAATATGGCTATTTAAATGGCCTAGACTGGTAATGAGTCACCTGGGGGCTATGTGAGTTCTACAGAAGTAAAATCTAACTGCTTCTCCCATAGGCTGGGACAGGGCCAGGCAGTGCAGTCCGGGGGGGCTCACCAAAATAATGCCGACTGGCAGGCAAGCTGGCTGCTAGTTCTACACTGTCCCTGCCTGTAAAATGTGAGAGTCACACAGACCCATCAGCGCATTCACTTCCCCAAGTCTAAAGATGGAGCTGCTCATCATTTACTTTTCATGCCAGTACTAGTCTGTGTAAGGGAGAGAAGTAACGCCCAGAGGATCAGAAAGGGAGGCGTGCACCCTGGAGGTGTCTCCAGTGCCAGAGCTTCTTGAGCTCCAGATCGGCATGACTGGTGACTTGAGGGTCACAGTCACATGACGTCATGCTCAAAGTGGTGCTGCTTTCCAGCCTGTATCCGCTCCCAGAGAACAAAACTCAGCCAGGCTCTACCAGCCCTTCTGCGGAGGTTGGCAGAGCCAGCAGTACAACTGGTTCTCACAGAACTTGTTTTGAAGTAGCTCATGGAAATGCAGTTACTCTCCCGTAATGGTCACTTTTACTGCGTACTGGTGGGGAATGCGATTGCAGGCTGGACATCTTTCAAAGAAAATACATCTCTCCCTCTCCCACCTTTGTTCTCATTTGCAGCAAATTGTAAAGAGTCTAAAATATAGAAAATTAGTTGAGCTATATTAGTAAGTAGGGTGCCTTTCTTCAATTTTGCACTCTTGAGTTTATTTTTAGGATATATATATATATGTGTGTGTATATATATACATACCACATATATATGGTATAGATTCCCCCCTCCTCATTTTCAGCAGCTCTACACAGAATCACACATTTTAATGAGCCTAGGGCACAGGTGTTGCAGGAAAAAAAATAATGATGTTTGCCATTCATCTTTCAAATTAAATAATGTGTTTTTAAATAGTAACTTTTTTATAATACATTATGGGAACAACATTTATCTGTCACATTTTAAAAGATGTATTTGTAATAAATGTAAATTACTTTTAGAAAATCAGTAATTAGGCTCATCAAAAAATAAACAATCTGCCACAAAAAAGATAATCTTTAGCATAGTTAAGTATAATAACTGTTATTTGAATAAGTTAACAAATTAGGGTAGATTGCTTCTGTAATTCATTTCCTATCGCACAAGTTTAGTCTGTGGCATCAAGCTTCTGGAGCAGGGGGGTGGTGATGGCATTTGGCACCTCACAGTTCGGTAGCACAACCCTCACATTCAAAAGCTCAAATTTTCTTTAAACTTGATTGAGATAGTATATTCATCACTGGGGCTTAGAAATGGGAAATAACAGAATTTTTGTGTCACTTTTAGAACTATATCATCATCTCAGAATTATCAATCAATAGCTGTCTGATTAAATATGAAGGGTGAAATGACTTTAAAAATTTGATGGAAATCAGCCTGTCAACTTCAGGCAAAATTCAAAAATTCTGTTTTTATCAAAATGCCATTAACTTGTCCTGTATTCTTTCTGCATTTGCTTTCTGGGCCTGCTCTCAGTCTCTCTGTGTGGATAAATAAGAGCCTCTTCTTTAATATCCACTTTCCCCTCTGTTGGATTCCTCAGACGTGGCTGTGATTAGGAGCTGTGACAGCACAGCCTTCCACTGGGGAAGCAAACGTGATGGTAGTTACTTGAGACAGAAGCATAAAAGGAAGGCCCAGATCAGAAGACACGTCCTTTAACCTAATCAGTGCTCATCTTCAGGCAACAAAGGCAGCGGGCAGCTCTGCGCAGAGGAAACTGAAATGGGGAGCATTGCCGTCATGTGTGCATTTGATCAGAGGGTATAATTGCAATTAGGAGGACCGTGTTTTCCTCCCTCAATGGAAGAATTTGAGGCCCTAAATTATTCAGTTACTTCCTAAAGTTTTGTATTCTTCTTGCTAGAATGATGTAATAAAATAATGTCACTAAAAATGTCATTTGTACTGTTTTTCCCCCTTCTGCTTCACAGTTACTTGCATTGTTGGGAGTGCGTCTGCCACCTAAATGTCTTCTTCAGATAAATGTGTGCCATGACTAGTCATTCTGACTCATCTTTTTTCCTGCTATGGCTTTGTTTGCTCAAATGCATATAAAACACATATGATAAAAATCTATTGAATGTATATTTAAAACATGAGAACCATACGTACCTTTCAATGAGATGATTTTCATGCTTGGAGAGGGTTACATTCTACCTATGCATATTTCTGTGTCGTTCTTCATCAAGGTTTAGAGGATTTTCTTCACAGGTTAAAGTTTTGGAGCTGGGATGCGATGCGGCTTTGTCTTTGGGCTGTGCTGCCTTTGACGAGAGTCCTGAAACTCCAGATTCGGCTGAAGCAGCATTATGTTCCTCTGGCATTCCAGACTCACCTGGGTGTTCTGAACTTTCTTTTTCACTGCCCAGCCTTGAAGGAGTAGTTGACTCAGAGCTTTCTCCACAGACATTGGAAGACTGGGGCAGACCATCCACTTCCTTTCTGATGTCAGTTCCTTCCGAAGGGGGAGGATTTGAAAGAGCCACTATGTCTGCATCATCAGTTACGAGAGAAATATCACTGAACCTGGAAGAGCCTGCTGCTGCTTGTAATGGCCTTGCAGCCTCACTGGGACCTGCAGGTTCCTTCAGAGGAGCGCTGGAGAAACAGGGCTCATCTTCCTCAGGGTCATCCCCAACACAGGCCTCAAAGAAGCATTCAATGTCTTCCTTGTCTCCTAGGCCAGAGTCAGTAATGTCCAGTGGCAAAGGAGTGTTGCTCTTCTCTTCTATGTAGTTGGTGACTTCCCCACAGTCACTGTCATGAGATGAGAGAGATAAGTAGGAATAAAAGTCTCCTTTTCTCAACTGGATGGGCCGGTGAGAATGTTCTAACACTTTCTCCTTGATCTGAGTTAATGAAGTAGGAGCAGCTGTCTCAGTTTCAGGTTGAGATTTACTTTTTAGGGCAGTTGAAGCCATGTCAATGATTTCCTTTACAAAGTCATGTACTGAACAATCTTCAGCATCTTTTGGATGGAAAACAACGGGCTCACAGTCACAACAGGAAATGTTGTCACCGATAGAGGCATTTTCTTCAATTTCATTTTGTTCAGCTGCTAGGCAGCAACCAGCAGATTTTCCAACCATACTTGGTGCACCATTAGATGAAGATTTCAGTATGTCAGAGACCTGTCTATCAATAACTCTGGTTTCTGAGGGCAGTTTTGGGCAAGACTTCTCGGTGGGAGTAGAAGCAGCCCTTTGATTTTCAAAATGGTGGTGGTTTTGACACTTTGGGGGAAGATGTCTTACCATTTGGGGGACAAGTTCCTTTCCAGCAGTGTCTAAATCACCTGAGCTATCCATAAATGCTTTACCCTTACAGTGCTCACTCTCTGAAATCCTTTTCCTGCTTGAGCCAAGATTTTCTGATTCCTTTGAAATCCCATGAAGTTCGTCCTTCTGTCTTTCTGGAGTACTTTCAATATTGCCATTTTCCATGTCAGCCACATATGGATCTTTATTAACTTTGAAAATATTTTTCTTATTTTCACCCTTTGTCCCTAACTCATGCATGTCGGGCACATTCTTACCATTTCCATTGTTTTCAGAGAGACGTTTTGTGGGGCCATTGAGCAGGGCCTCAATGCTCAGTGTGTCCGAGGGATGGGTCGCCTCATTACTACTTGTGTCCTTACTGCCCCTTATCTCGTCACTGAGATTACACCTTCTCTTATCTCTAACCAAGGAAAGCTTTGGTCTAATCCAGGTGTGCAGTTCATTCTTTATATAGTCCAGCCCTGACATCAAGTTGCAGTCTTCATAAATTTCATCGTCTGTTGCAATACTGGAGTCATCATCCTCATCTTTGATGCATAGCTCTTCCTCTGTCAAGGTGAGGGTAGAGCTGGAGAGGAGGTCACTGTCATCTTCATCATCAGTGCAAGCAGAGGTGCAAGAGACATTCACAATCATGCTGACATTGACATCGCTTTCATCAGCCACTGAACGAGACAGGCGCTTCCTGAAGGAAGCATTTGATTCCGGGATCTTGTTCTTGTGTAATACAATATCCTCTGAGCAAAGAGAGAGCTCATCACTGCTGCTAAGTTCTGTAAGAGATGTCGGAGAGTCTTCATTGATAGAAGATGCTATGTCCAACGACAGCTGGCCAGCGAAGGACATCTTTTGGGAACCACTTTGAAGAGTGATATCGGAAATGCTTCGCTTTATCTTTTGCTCTGAGGGGCTCTGGATATTCTCCAAACGATTCAGGAGATCTAATGTCCTTTTACTCAGTTCACCAACTGAGCCACTGCTCACACTTATGTCCCCAGAGCTGTGACAGCTAAAAAGATCTTCATTGCTTTTATAGGATGTCAACCAACTTTCTAAAGAAGTGCTTCGCTGGAGGTTGTCACTGCCATTTTTAAAGATGCCCAATCCAAATAAATCACCCCCTGGAGAAAGGGACTCAACAGATGAACTATGAGATAAAAGGGAGAGCTGTTTGGCATTCTGCATGCCAGTGAGTGTCTTCTCTACCTCACCACTTTTATATGAACTGTGATCCATTTCATGGGATGCACTTGCCAAAATCCTTTCATGGGTGGGTGCATCTGGTTGTAACTCTGTAGCGTGATGTTTAGATTTGCAGGATTTTTTATCAAAATAAAAGCCATGAAGCAAGTGATCCTCTACATGTGCTTTTTCATTTTGTGACTGTTTCATTATCATTGGTAATTTGAGTTTTGAGCCTTGGAGGTATGAGTAATCATAAAATGTAAACACATCATGTTTTCCTTGTAATTCTTCCTCCAAACAGTCAGGGGTATGTTTGATAACATTGTTTAAATCTCCAACTTTTCCATTTACACAACCCACTGGTGAAATGGATGACTGAGTGCTATTTGGAAGCTTAATGGCTTCCTCCTCATCTTTAATTTTTTGCTCTAACACATTAACAGCATCTCTCATTTGCAGGTCCAGATGTTCAGTGTCGGGGTTACTTGGGGACCCATCTACCATATTGAGCAAGCACGCTTCAGAGTTTGTGGTGGTGTCAGTGTCTCCTTCACTGACGATTCCACTCTCGCTGCCTGAATTCTGGCTCGTGTCTCCTCCGTGGCATGGGCAGGGCTTCACCAAACTAGAGCTCCCTAGAAGATCTGGCAGAGATTTGGTAGATGAAAATGAAGAGTCTTTACTGAGACTCTTGGTTAAAACACTTGGCTGTGTGGTGCTGGTGAGTTTTGGACTGTTCTTGAGGAACGGCATGTGGCTGTCCTCACAGAGCTCCACGTTGTGGAGGCTGTATACTTGGTAAACGTGTGGACTGGAGGGGGCAGTAACACTTGAGCTGTACTGAGATCCCCCACGGTCACCGGCCTTTTCTTCACAACCAGGTCCCTCACAACCTGTCTCTTCAAGTTTTAAGGAAGGCATGGTAGTTCGGGGTTCTTGATCAAGGTCATTTGATTCTTCATTCAAACTAATTAACTTGTTACTTATATCAGTTTCATCCCATTCCAGAGCATCCTCACTGGTCCCATTTAGGTCCATCAAGCCAGGATCAATCACATTCAAAGTCTCCTGTGTAGGGGGAGGAAAAAAGAAGAATTAGGGAGCACAAACATGAGAATTTTACCCATTCAAAATCTTTTGGAAGAGTCAGGAATGAAATATGCTCCAAGCATAGATTTGAAAGATAGCATAATTATTAGCTCTGTTCCTCTATGGAATAACAACCAAAATTATTGAAATAGGCTGTTCTATCAATAGTAATTTGTCACTGAAAGCAATAACATAGATTCAAATGTAAAATTATTACGGTCAAATTGTAATTTATAGAATTAACCATTTCCTGTTGATTCTTCTACATTTTTAACCTTGGATTGTGTGAAGATAAAACTGTCAGGTAAAGAAATAATATATAGCCTGTCATATCTCTGAAGATACATCCGCTCTGACACTGCCTTAGTTCCGGAGGCCACAGGGGAGTGCTGTCTGCAGCCACCGAAGGCGAAGCCCGTCATGCCTCCATTCCCGGGTTTGCAGTTGAAGCAGTTTTTGACTGGGGAAGTAGAATGAAGGTGCAGCCACCTGTGGAGCCATGTCTTCCTTTGCCTTCCCTTTCAGGGCAGTGCCTCTAGAATTTGCCCTTCCCAGTCAGACCCAAGATGAGCAACACTGGACTGGTTTCCTCACCTACATCTTCCTGGACCCTGAGTCTGGGGACCAGCGCTCCAGGGCAGTCCCTTAATCACACTTCTCTCAGTCCCTCTCTTCCTCGGCCTCTCTCTCTCTCTCTCTGACCGAGATTCCACTTTGGTCCTGGTTAAATCGTTTCATTATTTTCAGTCCTACTCCTATTTCTTACAGGCAAGAACCTCTCGCGTTAGCCCACCTCCAGCCCCAGAATATCAACCACCTGAAGACTTCCTGACTCCCAAGGATGCAGTGGCCCAGATTCTTGTAATTAAGCTGCTCTCTGCCTGCACAACTAGGACCCTGGATACGTGTGTGGACCTTCTGGTTTTGACCCTGTTGAGATAGAATTTGACACATTCCGGGGCATAGTAGTAGCTGAACTGGCTCTTGGACTCTGTCCAGACTCCTTCACCATCCTCATTTGCTATCCAGCTGTCATGTGGACTCATGCAAGAGCCAAGAGAGGTAATATAGGTACTGCAGACCCTGTCACGGTCAAGGACAGACAGAAACACAAACAGAACTCTGAAGTTCAGCCTACCCCTGTGCAGGGCAGCCGGGCACAGGAGCATGACTACAGAACTACATATGCAGAGCGAATGAAGTGCCGGTTTTGCCGCTGATCTGAATGGCCTTGGGCAAGTTGCTCAACCTATTATCTGAACACCAGTCTCCTCACATCACTTGTTAAAAGGAGCTAGCACTACCATATTTTGCCATGTATAATGCATTCCCATGTATAATACACAACCAAGTTTTTGGCCCAAACTTTCAGGGAAAAAAAACCTTTCGTTTTAATTTTTTAATTCAATTATTTATTTATTTATATTTAGAAACAAAACCGATTATTGTATCCCAGGGTATTTTTTGCATATGGATATCACTATTGCTTTCTAGAGCTGCACTTTTAACGCATAAGCATAAATAAAAGGATGAAAAACATTCATATAGATACGGAATTAGTACTATCCATGTATAATACGCATCTTTATTTTTCCCTCAAAAATTTGGGCAAAAAAAGTGCACACTAGACATGGCAAAATGTGGTATCTTTCAAGATAATTCTGAGCACTAAATGAGCTATGCATGCGGAGGGCTGAGGAGGCAGTTGGTTGGAGGCAGCTATAATTCTTAATGCACGTAGAATTGCTCTAGAGTGGCCTTGAGTCAATTCATAAAGGGTTCTCCCTGCCTACCTCATTCTCTCCTTCACATCATCCCTTTCAATTTGCTGTTAAAACCACGAGGGATTCATGACTGGGTAGGTAGAGAGAGGTGTCATGCAGTATAACAGGTCAGCATATTTACGTTACAGTTCAGGTTTCCTTTAATAGTCTGGTTGAAAACCCAGCCTAATGCTTTATTCCTTGGCAGTGGGAAAAAGACTTTACCAGCAAAACATTAGCAAAACTTTCTTAAGTCCTCAATCCTTTCTGCAACTAATAGTTAAAGGATACTACCAGACACATTAAGTATAAAATACCCATTAGCACTTTATTATACTGGATATATAAGAGATTATCTGTATGGCCTGCTTAAATTTAAAAGAGTCCAGTTACAAAGTAAACATTAATTAAGGGATATTTTTAAATTTTATAACAGAAATCTCTCCTGCTGCCAATGTTACAGCAGTTAATTTAGTACACCGGCACTCATCACACTCACTTAGGTATGGAGTGCATACACTGTGATGAATTTTTATTAGAATTTCTGTTTATTCTTTGCTTGCTGATAAAGGCAATACTAATGACTGCTTAGTATGGCTAATGAATGTTAAAATCTTCAGCTGCAGGAACGATCAATCAGTCTAATCAAATAGTATATTAATTTCAAATACTATCTTGGCTGACAATATACTCTGCGAACGCTAATAAATAATTGAACCAGCCTTCAAAGGAGCTCCCCTTGTCATTGTCTGGTTGAAGCTAACATTGAGCACAGATTCTCGATGAGAGGCCCCAACCTGGGTTCACAGGGGATGCAGGAGCCGTGCCATCTGGATGTGTGCCGGGAGCTTAGCCTGAGCGATGCTGGTCACTCGGACCCATCTTCCATGACAGAGTCATTTTCTGACCAAATGCCGCCTTATCGGCTTTCCAAGTGCAAGCCTGACAAAGTATAAAACGTACAGCAGTACCTAAGAGAACAAGTCCTTTGTTCAGTAAAGGGGTTGGAGTGGAAAATTTCCACAGAAAATAATTAAACTTTTGGATATAATATTATCTTTTGCCCTTCTTAATGCTCTCCTATATATCTCTCAATTTATTGTGACTTCTGAGATATTTTTGTATGTCAATTCCAGGGATATCTGACAACCTCCATTGGTAAATTGTTCACTTTAGACTTTAAACTTTATATATTAAGAAAGTACTATCTGCCCTACCTCTCTTCTGTCATGGGTTAAATTCTGTCAATATTTTCGATTAAATCTCCATTTTCTCAAGATTTAGCCTCACTCATAAAACATACCCTGTGGGCAAAAACATGGGGAAAGTTTCCGAGAGAAAGGACATTAGAATGTTTATATAACTCAAAAGTTGTCTTCGAAGGAAAGGTATATGCATAGGGTATATGTATATGCATATAGTTGGTAAGAAAATTATTTGTTATCATTTTTCTAGAGGAACTGATACTTTAAAAAAATACAAGTGTTCCTGTCTTTGATAAAGTGATGAATCAAAAATGGATGAGCTGTTGAGCTGTGCAGCCAGACCACCTGGGTTCCCAAGGGACTGGGGTTGGGATAGCAACTCGCCTCCCATCGCTTGTCCTCACGTGGACAAAAACTGATGTTAACACAATTGAAGAATATTTGAAACCAAAAGACTGGTGAGTAGTATACATGGTTCCAATAGAGAGTCTGCAATTCCAGAGAAGATTCTGAATTAAGTTAATTTGTGCAGGGGTCTTTTAATCATAAACTTGCTTCACTGGTACAGAATTTTGGCCGAAACCAAGGGTTTTAGATAAAACACACAAACACACATCTTTACAGATCTGCTCAAGAAATAAGTAGAATTAATTGGTGCTGGTTTATTTTTACTCTTGGGAGCAGGTTATTTATATTAGCACAATATATACAGGGAAGGTAACTAAAAATGGCTGGAGAAATGATGAGGAAGAGGAAGAGGAGGAGGAGGAAAGAAGCAAGATTCCAACTTCAGGAAGTAGTACTGTCCCAATTCACTTCCTTCTGTACTTGTATGTCTTTAATTGAGTAAGGTCTCCCAGGACTGCATTTCTGGGATTTTCTTAAAATTTGAGGTTAAAGGGTGAATTTTTATAAGCAATAAGAAATACATTATCAGCTAAAGAGGAGAGATGAAGGAAACTGGCATTCTATCAAACAACAGAGATTTGATACAGCTATCTCTGGATTCCTTTAATTTCCTTTAAAATGTTGCATCTTTTAAAAATCTAAAGAACCTCAAAAACAGCAGGATATTCTTTTTGTGATTCCACTCAAACTTTTGGTGCTCAGAATGGAAAAACCATTAGGAGGACTTGCAATTTGTGTTCCCCCTGTTTATTCTAGATCCAGGAGCTTATTGAGTGATACCACTTGCAAAGCCCTGAGAGAGGAGATTTATCTGTAGAAAAGCAGGGTGCGACAAAAATACACAAATAAATAAAAATAATAAAAGCATAAACAGCTTTAATTGTAATTGAATAAAGATACATATATTCACCCTAAAGCAAAAAGCAGATCCACAGTGTGAGGGGACCATGCAGAGGAGGGAAAAAATCATATATATGTGGAAGTTGGGGGATCAATTGAAATGAGGGGAAATTCCAACCTTCATATACTCACTCTGACTTTTTAATGCAATAGTGTCCCTAGAACCCACCTCCAAATCTAAAACCTAAGTGCGTGAGCATTAGCTGCATATTTATTTTCCTAAATTAGACTCAGGTATAATTTTTTTAAAAAAAAAGAAAAAGACAAAACGCATCAATGATGACAACAAACAGCCAGTTTTCAAAAAATGGAATGATAAATTTTATGAAAATGGAGTTTTTATTTTCTGCCTCTTATTGGACAGAGGACTGAATCAGAGTTAGCAAGAAAAAAAGATTGATGAAAAAAGAAATAGGGTAAAAGTATGATGTTCACTAACAACTATTTTGGGACTTGGGCTAGAAACTGGAACAGATCTGAGTTTGAATCCTGAATCCTCCCTCTCACGTTAGCTCTGTGTTCCCGGACGAGTTATTAAGCATCTACATGCCTAAGTTCCATCATTTGTTTTTCCAAAATGATCACAGGTCATGGTGCCTACCTTAGAGATTACTGGGAGCTGAAATGAGAAAATGTTTGTCAAGTCCTGTGGGGAGGGCGTGGCACACGGCAGGGGTGCAGTGATGGGCAGCTCTCAGCATATATTCCCTGTGCTGAAGTGAAAGGATGGAAGCACAATGGTATGGCTAACTGTTAAATAATCATAACAGTGTTTGCATTAAAACTGACTAATCTCTTTAATACAACCACGTGCATGGAATTTAATGCAATAAACATCAGTTAGGTCCTGTATTCACTCCCCTTGCACTGTAAATAGGGTGTCGGTTTGTCCTTGCATGTTGCTACTGGGCTCATCCCTCAGGACTAACCAGATGAGAAAGGACACCTGCCCAACCTTCAGTGAGGCCTATAGCACAAGGACTTCCTATTTCCTGAAAATAACTTTTAAAAGAATGCAAGTCCATTGTCTGTGAAATTCTATCACAACTGACACCTTGCAGCAATCAACTACTGCTCACTATCTATCAGATTGACAATAATATTAAAGTAACTTGCCTCAGCTCAGAAAAACCCTCTGAAAGTCTATCTCACATTAATGAACAAAAACAGTTTCAGTGAATGCTCTTTTTCAATAATGAAGCTGATCAGAAACTCAAAACGGACAAATAAAACCCCAAAGTATCTCACAGATATCACTAAAATGATTACCAACATGGACATATTTCCTAGTCCTGATTACAAGAACATTTCTGAAATAGTTGCAAATAAAAATCCATTAGATGTTTTAAAAGTAAGTTTTACAATAGCAAAAGTGCCTTAGTTCTCAGCAGGGACCAGAGACAAAAGGGAGCCCACTATCGGGAAGCGGCAGTTTCCCCCCGGATCTGCACTCCGTGGGGCTCTTTCTGTCCTGTCTCCACTAGAACCCCAGCACCGAAAACAATGCCTGGCAGAGAGCTGGTTCTCCAAAAAATACAAACTGAGTGAACTGAAGGAATAAAGACTTGTCCACGGTCTCATGAACTGTTGAAGGGCTCTGGGGAAAGGTCCCGGGGTAAAATTCTGCCATTGCAAAACCACCTGGAGAATTTCTGACCTTCTAACTGGCGCCACCTCTCAGTTAGATAAGCTAGTGGCCTCGAAAACATTGCACTCAGTGAAAGAAGTCAGACACAAACTCACATACAGTGGAGTCTTAAACAACATAGGGGTATGGGCACTAACCCCCCTGTGCAGTTAAAAATCTATGGAACTTTTTACCCCTGCAAAACTTAACTATTAATAGCCCACTGTCAACAGGAGGGCTCAGTGGTGACATATACAGTGAATTAACACATTTTATGTATGTATTATGTACTGTGTTCTTACTATAAAGTAAGCTGGAGGAAAGAAAATGTTATTAAGAAAATCATAAAGAGAAAATACATTTACTAAAAGAGTATATACTAAAAAGTATAAGTGGACCCATGCAGTTCAAATCTGCTTTGTTCAAAGGTCAGCTTTGCTTATTGTATGCTTCCATTTATATGAAATATCAAGACTGGATAATTCAGAAACAATAAAGATTGGTGGTCACCAGGGGCTTGGGCAAGGGGAGAGTAGGGAGTAATTGCTTAATGGGTATAGAGTTTCCTTTTTGAGTGATGAAAACGTTTTGGAACTAGAGAGAGGTAATAGTTTTACAACTTTCTGTACTAAATGTATATTAATGTACTAAATGCCATTAAATTGCTCACTTTAAAATGATTAATTTTATGTTATGTCAATTTCAAATCAATTTTAAAAAGTGTAATAGGAGTCCTCAGTCCTGATGAGGTTCAGAGCCGGTGACACCATCAAACATAATAGGACTTCATCATTCTGCTGGGGGCTCTGCTTAATACAAACATTACAACATGTAATATTTCTAAATTTATTTATATCATTGTAGATATATTACCAATAAAGATAATTTCTTTATTACAGGATTCTTTGGCCTGCATGCATGCTCACATTCTCAGGAATGCTGAAGAGGAAGTATAGTGCTTCTCTTAGTTCAACTTCACTCATTTTGATGCAACAGACTCTTTTGACAAGAAACAAGGAGTGTGACTAAGAGAGCCCCCATTTGCTGAACCCTCTGGCAGGGTCACCAGTGGTCTTGCGATGGTGCACGCCAGCCACACGTACTTTAGTCTTATTTTACTTGATTCCTCTGTAGCATTTGACCCCACTTTTGTTGACATTCTCTCTGCCTTTGAGTATCTCGATTCCAAGCCTCCTCACGAAACCTACTTCAGCTGACTCTTAAATGACAGTACGGCCCACAATTGCACTTGCTTCTCTTCACCTACAGATGTCCCTGCCATGGTTTAGCCACACGAGGTCTGATGGACTATTATTTTGAAGGTATATAGGCACCATTGAGGAGAAAGAAATTCAGAGAAAGTGTTGAGGGAGGGGGACATTGCAAGAAGAGGGAACAGTAAGAAGCAAAGGTGAAACACATAGAGCCTTGTGGATGCCTTCGAATGAGAAAGGAGCAACCAGCAAAGGAAACAGGAAGATCCAGGTAGAACTACTGGTATAATATTCCGGAAGCTGAAAGAAGGAGACTTTTGAAGTAGTGGGTGGTGAAGAGTAAGTATTACAGTCAGAGAAGATAAGAAGAAGGGGTGGGAGCCACTGAATTAGCAAGAAGAAAGTCACGTGTGACCATGGAGAGGGCAGGTGCTAGAGAGGCTGGCAGGGTGGGAAGGAGCAGGCTAGGGAGCAGCCTGAAGGGAACGGTTCCATGGTAGAGCCCCTGTTGAAATTGCCAGCCTAGTCCTGGCAGGTGCTGTTCACCACCTCTGCTATCCTCTGGCACTAGCGTTGGAAGAAGGACAGAGGTGAAGAAACTTTGGAGGCTACAGAATCTACAGGAAACTCTGCAACTGTTCTAGCACCTCTGCCTTCAACCCCAGATGCTGTAGTCCATCCTGACTCTGTGTCTTTTAAAACAAACAAACAAACAAAAACCTTTTTAATACTTTTACATTTGATTTTGTGTGTGAAGAATAAGTTTGCCAAGAACTTTAAAGTTCCATAAACAGGGTGATTGTGAAACTGTAAGAAGAAATTTGTAGAAGAAAAAAAGGATACACAAAATATAAGCACTTCTTTCTTCCCTTTTTATAACTTCACTTTCTCTAGAGGTCTGCCCCAAAAAGTGATATTTTGATTAAGAGGCAATATGTTCGTGACAATAAATTAAATAAAGTTAGATACTGTCATACTTTCTAAATGACTCTTGGATGTATTAATCTCGGTGTTGGTAGAAGTAAATCTAGGTGGCAATAGATGAATGCCTTGAATCAAACTATGATTTTCTTAACCAAGTTAATTATTGCAGACATCACTATTCATATTTGTTAAGCATCTGCTGTAGGAAAATTTACTTTCTCAGCCAATTCTGAATGTTTTACTAGAAGTAACTAGAAAAGTTACTTCAGTTGGTGAATAAATTATTTTATCTGCACTATTGCTTTATATGCAAACATATTGAAATTTGTATTATACTCAGAATAGACCAAATTGCTTTCTTTTTCTCTTCTTAGTCACTATTCTGTTTCCCTGAAAATTTCCCCCATAGTTTCAAGAAAGTACCTAAATTTAGGATTGTTTAAAAATGAAATTTAAAAAACTCTGAAAGGATTTTTAAATAAAAGGAGTTTCTATATCTGACCTCTACAGTATTACGTGGAACTAAAACAAAAAAAAAGGTAAGTACAAAAAATTAACCTCAATAAAGTTGTAAAAACCCAGCTACAATGAAATAGTGGCATTTTCCACATTCCCCCCTATGGCAAACTTGTTTGGACGACAATAACAGACCCACAAGCCAAGTTATATAAACGATGGTCCCCCTAATGATAACAGCTGGTCCAGCTTTTCTGTCATTATTCTGTTTGGTGTTTGCCTTTTGACTGTCAGGAGTTGACATAACATTTGAGTTTTGGGCCTCAGGATATAATATTTGTCTCATCTTTGCCTTAGGGAAAAGTACACTATTGTCCCTACTTTATGATAAGAATCTTCTATTAATAAAAGCCTATTATTTTAAAACCTACAAAGTATATTCGTAGTAAAGAGGAAGTAAACAGTCCTATAAACAAGTGAAACTTACTAACACCTGGGCTTCTCTGTGACACAGATTTGGGTTCCTAATTATCAGACTGAATTTTATGAACACAAGACTTTGTGGCATGGTCCTAGGGTAGACTAACGCACAAGGACAGCTTTGCCAGCACTCTGAGGTCTGCCTGAAAAGTCAAGCATCAGATAAGAGAGTTCACCCATATTCAGAATCCATGCCCTTTAAAAAGTATATATTACTAGAGAGAAGTTGGTATCTTTTCGCTTTCAACAAGGTACACATTAAGAGCTAACATTGTTATTACTATTCTTAATTGTTTGCTCCTCTCAGATAAATGGGGTGAGGAACTTTTGCTTTTTGTTTTTAATTCTAAGAACATGATTCTAACTCACCATTCGGACAAAAAAAACAAAAAAAACCAAACCCACAACACAACTAAGAATAAAACATAGGCCAATTTGGATAAGCAAATTAAGAAACACCAAAAATGGTAGGTATCATTTTAAACTCTTTTCCGTCTCATCCACACCAGTCAACCAAACTTGTCTTGCTTTTCTCAGTTTATCATCTAATTGACCCAAGGTTTAAGATGCTTAACAGGCCAGTCACCATGATTTGTTTTCTTAGGATGACTTAACCCTTGTTTCTACATTTGATTTAATTTCATTTGACTTGTCTTTGTTTCAATAGTGTCCTTTAATGATAGCTACTTTTATGTATTTTTTATTTTAATTATATTTTATTGATTATATTATTACAGTTGTCCCAATTTCCCCCCTTTGTCCCCCTCCGTCCAGCACCCTCCACTCCCTCAGGCAATCCCCCATCATTGTTCATGTCCATGGGTCATGGATATAAATTCTTTGGCTACTGTATTTCCTACACTGTGCTTTACATCCCCATGGCTATTCTGCAACTACCCATTTGTACTTGTTAATCCACTCACCTCTTCACCCATTCCCTTACACCCTCTCCTATCTGGCAATCCTCAAAACGCTTTCCATATCCTTGATTCTGTCTCTGTTCTTCTTGTTTGCTTAGCTTGTTTTTTAGATTCAATTGTTGATAGATATGTATTTATTGCCACTTTATTGTTCATAGTTTTGATCTTCTTTTTCTTAAATAAGTCCCTTTAACATTTCATAGAATAATGGTTTGGTGTCGATGAACTCCTTTAGATTTTTCTTGTTTGGGAAGTTCTTTATTTGCCTTTTGATACTAAATGATAGCTTTTTTGGGTAGAACAATCTTGGCTGTAGGTTCCTGCTTTTCATGACTCAGAATATTTCTCACCAATCCTTTCTAGCCTGCAAAGTTCCTTTAGAGAAATCAGCTGACAGTCTTGTGGGAACTCCTTTGTAGGTAACTCTCTGCTTTTCTCTTGCTGGTTTTAAGATTCTCTCTTCATCTTTAATCTTTGGTAGCTTATGATGTGTCTGGAAGTGGGCCTCTTTGCATCCTTCTTGTTTGGGACTCTCTGTGTTTCCTGGAGCTGCATGTCTACTTCCTTTACAAAATTAAGGAAGTTTTCTTTCACTATTTTTTTTCAAATAGATTTCCAATTTCTTGCTCTTTCTTTTCACCTTCTGGAACCCCTATGATGTGAATGTTGGAATGCTTCAAAATGAGGATAGTGTAATGATAACTACTTTTAGACTTAAGGAGGACTGGTAAGTCTCAAAATTGCTATAACATCTCCCTTGAGTTGTCACTGTTGTCTCAAAAAACAAAACAAAACAAAACAAAACTGGAGAGAATATAAGGTATACCTGATTACCTGATGCTGGAAAAGTTTCTTGAAATTTCAAGATAATTTCATATAAGGTAATAAACATCTTTGATGTAAGTTTCTAAGAGATTCTATATTTCTGATTCCTAGAGTCCTTGGACATGTTAAAAATACAGAATCCCTGGGAAATTTTCTTATTGAGATCTAAAGGTAAAAATACTAACGATCCTGAGATCTGATTTGATTTAAAAATTCAATCTTCATTGGAATAGGAGCTCTGGTCCTGGGCTCTCATGAAGGAGGCTCTTGAGAGTATTAAATGTCAGTGCCTTAATTCAAACTGTAACCCAAATCAAAGGTTCCCAAATCAAAGAAACATAAATTTCATTCTAGAAGAAAGATGATCTCAAAATGTGAATTCATTTTAAATTTTAAAAAGCAATATTAGAGGCTTAGAATCACTGTAATCCTTTAAAATCCTTTTGCAATGCAAAAAATAATAAAAAATAACTAAGAGCTCCAAAGTCTTTCAACGTGGGTCCTTGAGCTGGCAACTAAGAGAATATGCTGAGTTTTATAGCCCACGGAGGCAAGACATTGACAGCCAGCAGAGCTAACTACCTGGGCCAAAGCTGCTTACATTACCACTCTAGGCACTGGACAATTGTAGCATGTGACTTATCTCTGCTTTTCAAGCAGTCACTGCAGAGTATAGCACAGTTTCACTGCATACAGCTTGGCTGTTTCTTTTTCTTAATAAATAGCAACAATCAAGGAAATACAATGCCAAGTGACCTCCACCTCCTACCAATCAACAGTATTTTTCAAGCCTACTCTATGCAAGACATTCTGCAGACAACGTTATTACTGCTGGTAGGGAGCACACAGAACACTTGGATAAATAGGGCTCCCTTATGTTTATCTGCAGATAGGTTCCATATTAAGACAACAAAGGCTTCATTTTTTCCTTCAAAATTAAAGTCCCCCCTCCCACCAGATTAATCATTTTTCCTCATTATTCAGTAAAATCACTAGATGAGCTGTGACTCCATAAACTTTAGGAACTCATTTATTATGTTGACTGATCAGACCTTGTGTTTATTTACACAGTGTACCCATAAAAACTCAGCTTTCATTAGTGCTGGGGAGGAAGAGTCCCTCCCTTCACTGGGGAAGGTGAAGCTGGAGAAGATAATTAACCATGAAACAATAAGGAGGCTTGCTGGGTAAGCAGTAGTGTGAAAACAGTTACTCCTCACAAAAGAGGGGAAATTAGCTTGCTGGATAAAAAAGGAAGTGTCAGATTGAAGACTGAAAGGCCTGCCAACAGAAGTAGATAGCTCTATGCATCATTAATGAAATTTTTTAACACTTAAACGCCACAGCTGTCCACATTTAAATGCATGTAAATGCCATGTGTTTCCAGAGACTAATATGCATGTTAAAACATTTCTTTTCCCTTTAAACTTCTAGATATTCTCTCTGTTTCATTTCACCTACTTTCTTTCCAATAATAAAAATGCACCAGCTTTTTCAGCATTGTGTCCTCATTTCCAAAACCCACGTATACCAAGCATCCTGGAGATGGACAGCATGCTCATTATATTTTAACAAACACATTATTTTACATTCATAATACCGATATTTTAGTAAACAGAAAGTTTGTTTTGATTTTGCTGCTTCACAGAGTGAAGACTTACGATGTGTGTTTCCTTTCAAAACTTCCTCCCGGAGCATTAGTGCTCCCTGAAGCAGCCCCATTTTGGCAGGAATTCAGGTCTGCGCAGTGCCAAAAGAAATAGAATAAACAAACACTGCTCCATGCAGCTGGTGAGGTAATTTACATATTACTGCACACCAAACATGAAGACCTGAATATGGATTAGAGCTACGGTGATGACACAAATGTCATATAGACAAAGAGAAACAAAATCCAACACACTTGTTTATTTTACCACCGCTACTGTATGAGTGCCACTCAGAAAGAAAAAAAATAGAGAAATTGCTTTTTGAAAATTGGGCTGCCTTAGTTAAAGTGGGCTCTTTCACACTGTAAAACAAGAAAAAAAGAGCAAAATTGCATAGGTTATTTGGATCCCTTAATATTCTGTGCTTTTCGTTTTGTGAGTGAAACCAATCTTAATGTGCATCAGCTTGGATGAGGTGAGTTAGTGATCTTACAGGAATAACCTTTTGATATACAAAGACACCTGAGTTCCTATCCTAAGTAGCCCTTTCTAAACCATTGACAATTTTAGCTGAGAACTGTGATCTTTAATTCAGACTCCAAGTTCCATGAATGGGATCCTTGGGAAAGAAGCCCAGTAGGTCATTTGAGCCCATTAAAGCTCCATCAGGAAATACCATTCAGCAGTAGGACTTGCCTAGAGTCCTCAGCTAATTTATCCTCTTGCCTTATTCGTGCACACGCTAATTGCAACAAATCGATTATTGTCCATAGCTAGATGTATAGGTGTCCTAGGGAAGAAGGGACATCTCTCTAGATATTTATTGCTGTAACTCCTTTTCTAGTCCCTGGGCACAAGAGCTATATGAAAAGCTAAGAAAGTAACACCTAACAAATGATGATGGTGATAGGATGAAAAATAAAAAGATTGCAAGAGATTTTAGCTTCCACCAAATTAAAAATTCTTTATTCTGCATTGGACAGGGTTGACTTTTCTTTATATGCCAAAGTGTTCTTGAAATGAAATTATCTTAGGAGCTTCTAGCACGTAATCTTCAGAATTGTCATTATGCCTACTCTTGCATAAGTGTAAAAACAAAGGGAGAAATCGGGGCCAGGTGAGAGAATCTAGTTAGTTAAGTATCATTAAAGTTTAATAGTCAAGAATGTTCTTTAACACTGAAGACACAAACCATCTGAAAAAGGTCAAGGGAGTTGGAGTTATTTTACCAGGTGAGGAAAAGGCTATATAGGGACTTATTTTCTATAGAATTAGGAAAGTTATTATGACTAGGATAATGAAAGAGTTCTCTATTTCCACAATTTCAAACTCAAGAAGTGAAATTACATCGCAGCAATGTAAGTAGATGACATGAACCCAAGAGATTTGTTATTAAAATGGCAACCAAACATTCTCACAGAGCTCCATAAAAGTTTGCAAAAAATCTATTCCTAGACTCTGTTTTTAAAAAAGGGACAACAGAGTGTTCAGGATAACCCTACACACCACTTTCAAACCAAGCTTCTTAAAATAAATCCTTTCATTGTATTACTCTTCTCATTAAACAAAACAAACAATAAAAACAACTTTCAGGGGCCTTTTACTCTTCTACATGATTCTGACTTTTAAGGCATTCTATAATCTAGTAATATAAAAATGACTAAAATTTAATTGAACGCTCCCCCAAAGCTGACTTTCACTACAGGAACTGCCTTGAATATTCCCTGCCCACTTATGTCATCATGCCTCTCTGTTCATAGCAGGTATTCAATAAATATTTTTTGAATTATAAATAAATTTGGTTTCTATTGCCCTCACCACATCTCTCAAAATTCTGTCTTAAACTCCTCTATAAAAATTCGTCAGGATACTTAGCCCTCAGTGATTTCCCTCTCATTTGATTCTTCCAGTAGTGATAGAACCACTCAATTTAATATTTACATTTGTTGATTGTTGATATACAATTCCTCCCTTCCTCCTTTCCCTCCCTCCTTCCTTCCTTCCTTCCTTCCTACATAATTCTGCCCAGGCGTTGGGCCAATATAAAGGTAAATTGAGCGCAGACTCACCTCTCAATTATCTTGCAGCTTTTTATTTAGTTTTGTAATGGGTGCTGTCATTTTCAGCCCAAACACAATTTCAAATAGTAATTATTGTCTCATCCATGTCAATATTATCTTACTGTAACTCTATAGTTTGTAAACACCTTGAGAATGAAGATCATGTCCCATACTACTTCTGAATGGACAAATCTCAGAACAGTACTGTGCATATAGCAGGTTCTCAAGGGATACTTTAGTTCTTTCCAATTCCATAATCTGTATGAATCAGACAACAAACTGTCTTTGCAAATAGGTTAAATACTCAATATTTGCAGAACCAACAGCAATGTACTGATACTATTATGTTTATGGGAAGAATATTTAACCTAACTTATAACAGATTTAGTTTTTTAGACTTTAGACCTATGGGCCTGCCTGTACTATTTTGACCTGATATATTCCTTTATGTAAAAATTAGCCTTTTCAATATTGGTATTTTACTTTTAACGTCCTGCATGACTAAACATAGAATCTTTTCTTTGACGTTCAGTAAACTTAGCCATTTTTATGTTAAAAAATCAAAAATGTAATTGAAGTTAAAAAATAGACCTAAAGTATTAGACCTGAATGAGAAAGAAAATTAGAGTTAATCATATCTTCCTAAAGGAAAACAAAATTATTTGACCCCACTGGCATTTCCACTTAAATATTTTATCCTCAATCAAAACTTAAATATAACTATTGCTTCATGATCAGGGGGCTGGTTTCAAGGCTTAATACCTATTATTTCTAGACCAGTGATTCCCAGCCACTTTCAAGTGACACATAGAAAATGCTAACACAGAGAGTTCTGGCTAAGATGGAGGCATAGGTAGAAAGGTTTCACTTCCTCACACAACCAAAAGAAGGATAACACCCAATTTAAAAACAATAAATAACCAGAACTGCCAGAATAGCAAACTTCATGGAACTCTGACAACCAAGGAGTTAAAGAAACAATTCAGACTAGTAGGAGATGGTGAAAATGGGCAGCCAGGTGGGTGGAGAGGACACACAGCAAGGCAGGAGACCTGGTGGGCAAGGAGCAGCTGACTCACCGGGAAACTAAAGAATCAAAACCTCCAGGGGTAAAATACTGCGGGGGTTGTGAAGGCGAGAGAAACTCTCAGTCTCACAGGACAGTTCATTGGAAAGTGGGGCAGAGCAAAGCAAGCTAGTGGCATTGTTCCCCCTCTCTGACCCTTCCCCCACAGAGAGTACCACCAAGAGGGTTGCCCCACCCTGGTGAATACCTAAGTCTCTGCTCCTTACAACTTAACAGGTGTGCCTAGACAAACAAAAATGATCCAAATTAAAGAACAGATCAAAACTCCAGAAAAAGAGCTAAGTGACAAGGAGATAGACAACCTGTCTGATGCAGAAATCAAAACGCTGTTAATCAAGATGCTCACAGAATTGATTGAGCTTGGTGACACAATGAAGGAAGAAAGGAGAGGTACATAAAGTGAAATAAAGCAGGGAACCAACAGTGAAGGAAAGGAAACCAGGATTCAAATCAATGATTTGGGACAAAAGGAAGAAATAAATATCAAACCAGAACAGAATAAAAAAACAAGAATTCAAAACAATAAGGAGAGGCTTCGGAACCTCTGGGACAATTTTAAGTGTTCCAACATCTGAATCATAGGGCTGCCATGAGGAGAACAAGAAAAATAAATTAAAAAGTTATTTGAACTAACAATGAAGGAAAACTTTCCCAATTTGGCAAAGGAAATAGACTTCCAGGAAGTCCAGGAAGCCCAGAGAGTCCCAAAGAAATTTGACCCAAAAAGGAAGACACTTACACACATCATCATTAAGTTACCCAAGAGTAAAGATAAGGAGAGAATCTTAAAAGCAGCAAGAGAAAAGGAGACAGTTACCTACAAAGGAGTTCCCATAAGACTATCAGCTGATTTCTCAAAAGAGACCTTGCAGGCAAGAAGGAGTTGGAAAGAAGTATACCAAGTCATGAAAGGCAAGGACCTACATCCAAGATGACTCTATCCAGCAAAGCTATCATTTAGAATGGAAGAGCAGATAAAGTGCTTCTCAGACAAGGTCAAGTTAAAGGAATTCATCATCACCAAGCACTTATTATATGAAATATTAAAGGGACTTATCTAAGAAATAGAAGAAAATAAAAAAAAACTATGAACAATAAAATGACAATAAACTCATAACTATCAACAACCGAACATAAAAAACAAAACCAAAAACTAAACGAACAGCTAGGACAAGAACAGAATCACAGAAGTGAAGATCACATGGAGGGTTATGAATGGGGAGGGGGGAGGGAAAAAGGTGCAGGGAATAAGAAGCATAATTGGTAGACATAAAACAGACAGGGTTAGGTTAAGAATAGTATAGGAAATAGAGAAGCCAAAGTACTTATATGCATGACCCATGGACATGAACTAAGAGGAGGGAAATGCTGGAGGGCGGGGAGGTGCAGGATAGAGAGGGGATAAAGAGGAGAAAAAATTGGTACAACAGTAATAGCATAATCATACTAAAAAAAAGAGAAAATGCTAACACTGACTTGCATGCTGGGAAGGAGGGAGGATGTTACTCACTGCAGAAGGCAAATGGCTTGGACTCCTCGCAGGCCCTGCACTGCATTCTCCTTTTTCCCCTCCCCCCACACACCAGCAGGGATAAGGGCTTCACTATCTTAACTTACCTCTAACTGTTTCAGGGTAACTGGCTGGTCAGCTATACAGAACATAAATATAATTAGAGGTTTCTTTGGTTGGGAAAACCGTGAACATATGAGACAATTAGAAAAGTGGGTCAATGTAAATGAAATGGAGATAAGCAATTTATCAGATATAGAGTAATGATTATAAGGATGCCCCACAATACAAAAAAGACATAGAAGCCATAAAAAAGGACTGGTCAGAAATAAAGAATTTTATATCTAAAATAAATAACACACTAAAAGGAATAAACAGTAGGTTAGATGAAGCAGAAGATCAAATCAGTAATTTGGAAGAGAAGGAAGAAAACAACACCCAATCAGAACAGCAAAAAAGAAAAAAGAATTTTTTTAAAAAATGAGGGGAGCTTAAGAAACCTTTGGAGCAACATGAAGCATAACAACATTCACAAAATGAGGATACCAGAAGAAGAGAATGAGCAAGGGATTGAGAACCTATTTGAAGAAATAATCACCAAAAACTTTTCTAACATGGAGAAGGAAAAAGACACACAAGTGCAAGAAGCTCAGAGAATCGCAAAGAAGAGGGACCAAAAGAGGCCTATACCAAGACACATCATAATTAAAATGGCAAAGCTTAAAGACAAGGAGAGAATCTTAAAACTGCAAAAGAAAAGCAGTTAGTTACCTACAGGGGAGCTCGCATTAGACTGTCATCTGATTTCTTAACAGAAACATGTCAGGTCAAAAGATATTGGCATGAAAAAATCAAGGTGATGAAAAAGCAAGGGCCTACAACAAAGGCTACTTTACCCAACAAGGCTATAATTTAAAATTGAAGGAGAAATAAAGAGCTTGTCAGACAAGAAAAAGCTAAAGAAGTTTGTTAACATCAAACCAGTACTGCAAGAAACCGGTACTGCAAGAAATGCAGTTAAAAAGCTTGCTTGAAGAACAAGAGGAAGAGAAAGAAGGGCAGAAGGAACAGAAGGAGGAGGAGGAGGGGGCGGAGAAGGAGGAAGGGAGGGGGTGGGGGAGGGGAGAAGGAGAAGAGGAAGAAGACTACCACAGAGGAAGAAGAGGAGAGGAAAATAGTTTCTAAAAAAAGCAATAAATACATATCTGTCAGTAATCACCTTAAATGAAAGTGGCTTAAACGTTCCAATCAGATGACATAGAGTAGCTGAAGGATAAGAAAACAAGGCCCATATATATGCTGTCTCCAAGAGACCTGCCTCAGAGTGAAAGATACACAGAGACTAAAAGTAAAGGCATAGAAAAATATATTTCATGCAAATGGAAAGAAAATAAAAGCTTTAACCGGAACATAATCAACAAAAGCAAAAAGCAAGCAAAACTCAACCAGAGACATTGAAATTAAGAACAATCTAACAATAGCCGGGGGAAGGGGGGAGTGGACAATGGGGAGAAGGGTCTTCAGGAACCACTATAGAGGACACATGGACAGAACCAAGGGTAGGGAGGGAGGCAGGGAAGGGAGGTGGGATTGGAGGGGGAGTGGAGGGGAGAGTATGCAGACAACTGTAATTGAATAACAATAAAGTAAAAAAAAAAAGCTTGGGTAGCAATACTTATATCTGACAAAATACACTTTAAAATGAAGACTATAGTAAGAGACAAAGGACACATGATAATAAAAGGAACAATCCAACAAGAGGATATAACCCAAATAAACATTTAAACACCCAACATAGGAGCACCTAAATATGTAAAGCAAATCTTGATGGACATAAAGGAAGAGATTGACAAAAATACAGTCATAGTAGGGGATTGTAACACTGCATTGACTTCAATGGATAGATCTTCTTGACAGATAATTAACAAGGAGACAGCAGCCCTAAATTACACACTAAGATCAATAATTTAATTGATATCTACAGAGTATTTACTCTCAATGCAGCAGAATATGCATTCTTTTCAAGTGCAAATGGAGCATTTTCTAGGATAGACCACATGTTAGGACACAAAACAAGTCTCAGTAAACTTATGAAGACTGAAATCATAACAAGCATCTTCTCTGACCACCATGCTATGAAACTAGAAATTAATCACAAGAAGGAAACAGAAAAATACACGAAGACATGGGAGCTATGTAACATGTTATTAAACAATAAATAGGTCAACAATGAGTTCCAGAAGGAAATCCAAAGATACTTTGAAAAAATGAAAATGAGAATACAACCATCAAAAATCTGTGGGACACAGGGGAAGCAATCTTGAGAGAGAAATTCATAGCATTACAGGCCTATGTCAAGAAACACCTCAAATAAACAATCTAAATATACACATAAGAGAACTTGAAAAAGAACAACAAACAAAGCCCAGAGTAAATGGAAGGAAGGCAATAATAAGGATAAGAGCAGCAATAAACAAAATAGAGTCTAAGAAAAAGATATAAAAGATCAATGAATCCATGAGCTGGTTCTTTGAAAAAATAAACAAGATTAACAAACCTTGAACCAGACTCATCAAGAGAAGAAGAGAGGGCCCAAATTATTAAAATCAGAAATGGAAGAGGAGAAATAACAACCGACACCAAAGAAATACAAAGGATACCAATAAAATATTATGAACAACTATATGCCAACAAATTGGACAGCCTGGATGAAATGGATAAATTCCTAGAAACATACAATCTTCCAAAACTAAATCAGGAAGAATGAGAGAATCAGAAGACAGATTACACCTAGTGAAATTGAAGCACTAATCAAAAAAGCACCCAACAAACAAAAGCTCTTGAATGGCTAGCTTCACAGGTTAATTTTACCAAACATTCTGAGAAGAACTAACACCTCTCCTTCTCAAACCATTTTAAAGAAGAAATAAAAGGCATCCAGATTGGAAAGGAAGATTTAAAACTGTCTTTATTTGCAGATGACACGATATTATACATAGAAAATCCTAATGATTCCACCAAGAAACCACTAGAACTGATAAATGAGTTCAGCAAAGCAGCAGGATACAAAATTAATATCCAGAAATCAGTTGCATTTTTATATGCCAATAATGAACTATCAGAAAAGGGAATTAAGAAAATAATCCCATTCATGATTGCTTCAAAAAGAATAAAATACCTAGGAATAAATTTAAACAAGGTTGTAAAAGACCTGTACTTGGAAAATTATAAGACACTGAAGAAAGAAATTGAAAAAGATACAAATAAGTGGAAGCACATATGATGTTCATGGATAGGAAGAATTAACATCATTAAAATGTCCATGCTACCCAAAGTGATCTATAGATTCAATGTAATTCCAATTAAGATTCCAATGACATATTTCGTAGAACTAGAACAAATATTTCAAAAATTTGTATGGAACCACAAAAGACCCTGCATAGCAACAGTGATCCTAAGAAAGAACAAAGTTGGTGGAATCATGCTCATTAATATTGAAATATACTATAAGGCCACAGTAATCAAAATAACATAGTACTGGCATAAAAACGGACACATAGATCAATGGAAGAGCACAGAAAGCTCAAAAGTAAACCCACACCTTCATAGTGAATTAATATTCAACAGAGGAAGCAAGCACATACAATGGGCTACAGATAGTTTATTCAAAAAATGGTGTTTGGGGATTGGACAGATATGTACAGAAAAATGAAACTAGACCACTTTCTTATACCACAGAAAGGAATAAATTAAAAATGGATTAAAGACTTAAATATTTGATGCAAAATCATAAAAATCCTAGAAGAAAACATAGACAGTAAAATCTCAGACAATGCTCATAGCAGGCAAGAGAAACAAAAGAAAAAAATAAATAAATAGGACTATATAAAACTAAAAAGTTTTGTACTGCAAGGGAAACAATCAACAAAATAAAAAGACAACCCAGGGAATGGGAGATATATCTGATAAGGGGTTAATATCCAAAACTTAAAAATAATTTATAAAACTGAACACCCCAAAACAAACAACCCAATTTAAAAAATGGGCAAAATAGACACTTCTCCAAAAAGGACATACTGTTGGCCAATAGACTAATGAAAAGGAGCTCAACATCACTAATCAGAGAAATGCAAATTAAAACCACAATGAGATACCATATCATATCTGTCAGAATGGCTGTCATCAATAAATCAACAAGCAACAAGTGCTGATGAGGATGTGAAGAAAGGGGAACCTTTTTGCACTGTTGGTGGGAATGCAGACTGGTACTACCACTGTGGAAAGCAGTATGAAAATAACTCAAAAAATTAAAAATGGATCTGCCTTTTGACCCAGTGATCCCATTTCTGGAAATATATCCAAAAGAACCCAAAACACTAATTTGAAAAAACGTAAGCACCCCTATGTTCATTGCAGTGTTATTTATAACTGCCAAGATATGGAAGCAGCCAAAGTGTCTATTTGTGGATGAGTGGATAAAACAATTATGGGACATTTATACAATGGAATACTACTCAGTCATAAAAAAGAAGATAGTTTTACCCTTTGTGACAGCATGGATAGACTTGGAGAATATTACGCAAAATGAAATAAGCCAGTCAGACAAAGACAAATACCATGTAATTTCACTCACATATGGAATCTAATGAACAAACTGAACTAACGAGCAAAATAGAGACAGACTCATAAATAGAGAGCAAGGTGACAGCTGGGGTTGGTGGGGAGGTGAGGGGATGGAAGGATCAAGCATAAAGGAAAAGGGACTCATGGACGTGGGCAACAGTGTGGTGATTGAAGGGGGAGGGTGAATAAGTGGGGGAAATGGTGATTGGAGAAATGTAATTAAAAACAAACAAAAAAACAATTATTGGGGCAAAAGATTTATGTATTATGAAAGAATTTTAAGCTAAAATGGAACCAAAGAATATGAAATAGAGAATCATGCTCCCTCAGAAGAAGAGAACTTAAGAACTGAAACGCTGATTTCCTGTAAGTGCCTGACTTACAGAAGACCAAGACTTACCTCTTGACCATTTGCCACAAATCTCTGTCCTTCCTCAAGCCAGTGAATTTACTGCTTGGATTCTGAATAGACTTCTCCCTCTTTACACTCCGTTCTCATACAGTTCATCCCACACCCTCAACAAACTTGTGTGTAGCTTGCTATAATATGCATTTCCAAATTGCAAATTCCTCTACTATTCCCAAATACACTCAATTTCTAGTAATTTGAGCTTGCCCCAGTTTACCTCCTTGTTTAGGTGGACAGTAGTCAGAGTGGAGACAGTCTGTAGATGCCGGGGGGGTCATCAACGTTGATTTATCAGCAAAATGGAGCTATAGCCTATCTTTGTTCAGAGGGATAATACCATTACAACAGCATTTCAGTCCCTGAAGCCCGACAGGGAGTGGTATGCTGAGTAGACTGAAGGGGCTACCTGGAAATAACCACACTAGCAAAAAGTCTGCTCTAGCTATCTGGCTGTGGTGTTAGCAGACTAGAATTAGGATAGTGGGAACAGAAAAAGAAGAGAGTGTGATTTCATCAATTTTCACATGAAAATTACTGAGGGAAATGGGACGCTATATTCCAGCCCAAACTCACCTGCACCATTAACAGTCCCATCGCTTCCATTCTGTATTAAAAGGACTCGGTCCTTCAGGCATCACTCTCGTTGCCCTTGGGCTCTCTGTGCTTGCAGCCATTCTGCTTCAGTCTGGGTTTCAACCTCTTGCCCTGGCTCACTTGGATCGATGCTTCCTAAAAATTGTATTCTTAGCCCTACTCAACCTGGATCCTGTATCTCAGCTTTTTCCTGCATTTGTATCCTACATTCTTGGATAAGGTTTGCCCTTCTTCTGCACCTAGTACTGAGCTCTGGACCCCTAGCTTGGGTTAGAGTCCTTCATTTCAACCAGCTATGAGGACTTCTGATTTTAGCTGTGATAGGTAAAGAGCTTTGGAAGTTGTTCTTGTTTTCAACAGAAGAAAAAGCTAACCAAATTGAAAATCTACGACTTTCCTTGGACACATCAGAGAACTAAGGTTGCAGGGAAAACTGCTACCCTGAAATCTGTAGACACAAGTGAATCCAGGGAAGCACAGATGAGATCTATTTACCTGAAGCAGAAGCCACTGAAGCCATAAACAGGTAACAATTCTTACATAGGAAATTTTAATGAATCTCTGAAGGCTGTGTGTGGACAGTTTGAGAGTAAAAAAGTGTTAGGGTTCATAATATTAGGGGGACCCCACATTTTCATGGGTTTCACTTCCCAGAACCCCAGCAGGTTATCTCACAGTAAAATGCTAAGAAAGATTTCATTGTGATTCTGATAGTGGGACAGGAAGAATAAGCATTGTGAAATACAGCCGAACACTCCGCATAACACAGGCCTACTTCACCAGGGTAACAATCTTAGGGAGAGCAGATCCCACCTAGGGGAAGGGCATTTCTCTGACTTCTCTCCCTCTAGCCTTCCTATCTCATCTAAGCAGGTGGAGAAGCTGAGAGATATTTATGAAGGTCACAGCCCAAGGGCACAGGTCTATGAAAAGTGAGAGTCAATCTTAAACTATAAGACACATATCCTTCCTCGCTTATTACTAGTACGGTTCCAGGATAATAACAGTGGATTTAAGCTAAAAGATAACTTACAGGTATCCAAGGGAGAATTCTTAGGAGACTTCAAAAGTAACAGAAGAGACAAAATAAGGACACTAAAGGAATTTGAAGTTCAGCATGAAAAGAATTACAGCTTTGGCAAACATTAAATGCAGCTCAGCAACTTGTCTGATTAACATAAAACCTCACGCTAATGTCTTATTTACCTCAATTCTGATTACATGGTACATCATGTCTAGCTTTCAACAAAAAAATTACAAGGCATGCTAAAAGGCAAGAAAAAACACAGTCTAAAGAGACAAAGCAATCATCAGAATCAGACTCATAAATACACAAATTTGGAGATTGACAGAAAAATTTAAGTAACTATAATTAATATATTAAAAATTCTAATGAAAAAAGTAAATAACATGCAAGAATAAAATGGGTAAGGTAAGCAGAGAGAATGAAAACTCCAAGAATGATTCAAGAGGAAATGTTCAAAGTGTTTAAAAACCTATAGAAGAAGTGAAGAATGCCTTTGATGGACTTATCAGTAGACTGGACATGGTCAAGGAAATAACTGATGAACTTGAAACTAGGTCAATAAGAAATTACAAAATGAAATGCAGATAAAAAAGTGATAAAAGGGGGGAAACATCGAAGAACTTTGAGACCATTTCAAAGGACCCAATACACAGTGTCTGGCACAAAGAACACCTCTTTTTTATTACAAAATCATAAACATGTAATTTTGTAACATAACAATATCACACTCAAGCACACCATATGACATTTTAGGTGAAATGTTCAAATTAAAACTATAAATTATTATACCTATATTATTACCCTACCAACAACACTCAAGCAGGTGTTACTTTTGCTGGACCCTGTGTATGTTATTGGGATACCAGAAAGAGAACAAAGGGAGAATGGAGGACAAGATATATTTAAAGTGGAATGGCTCAGAATATTCCAAAACCAATGACAGACATGAAACCACTGAGCCAGGAAACAGGATAAACACACACACACACACACACACACACAAATTCCATACCCAGGCATACACCCAGGAGAAAGCATGAAAGAAGAAATAAATAAAGACAAAATAAAATATTGTATCTTTATTATTATTAATTGATCTAAAAGACACTGTTCATTTAAAGTAGTAATGGTAACCATGTTTTAGGAAATAAATGATAGCAATGTCCTAAGAGATGGGAGGGAGAAACTGAGAAAATTTTATTATAAGTGATCAGCATTATACATGTGAAATAGTACAGTGTTATTTGAAGGTAGGCTTAGATTAGTTTAAAATTTATATATTGCAAGATCTAGAATAACCACTAAAAATTTTCCAGGAAGATATAGAATTGATACGCTAAAAAAGACAAAATGGAATCATATGAAATGCTTCATTAAAATTAAAGAAGGGGGAAAATAAACCAAGAAACAAATGCAACGAATGGAAAATAGTCATAAACATAATAGATACTATTCCAACTATATTAATAATGTCTTTACATATAGATGGTCTAAGTACTGCAATCAAAGATCAATATTTTCAGAACAGAAAAAAGAATAAGAACCAACTACATGTTGTCTACAGAACCCCACTTTAAACACAAACACTCAGGTTGAAAGAATGGAGAATGATGCATCATGCTGACACTAATCAGAAGAAAGCAGGAGTAGCTATACAAATTTCAGGCAAAGCAGACTCAAAAACAAGGAAAATTATCAGGGATAAAGTGGAGTATTAATAATAAAGGGATCACTTCTCCAAGAAGATACAACAATCCTAAATGTGTATCTATCTAACAAGAAGACATCAAAATAGTGAGGCAAAAATGAATAGAACTGCAAGAAGGAAGAGAAAATCCATTATTGTAGCTGGATTTCAATCAGCACTGAGGACTTAGGATTTTAGCTCCATTCTGTCAGTAATTGATATATCAGTCAGGCAAAAGAGCACTAAGAATATAGTTGACCCTCACCTGGATGTAACTGACATTTATAGAATATTTCATTCAACAACAGCATAATGCATATTCTTCTCAAATTCACATGGAACATTCACTAAGATAAGACCACCTTCTGAGCCACAAAACATACCTTAAAAATTTTTAAATAATAGAAATCATACAATGTATGATATTAGATCATTATGGAATTAAACCAGAAATCATTCACAGAAAGCTTAAAAATAACAAAATATTTGGAAAATAAGTAGCATATTTCCAAGTAATACCTAGGTTAAAGAGAAAGTATCAAGACAAACTTTTAAATATTTTAAGCTAATTAAAAATGAAAATAATATTTATAAAGGTTTGTTTGATGCAGCAAAAGTAGTGTTTAGAGGGAAATTTATAGCACAAAATGCATATTATAAATGGAGAGAGATCTAAAAAGTCAGTAACCTAAGCTCCTATTTTAAGGGAGTAAAATTTAAGCCTAAAATAAACAAAAGAAATCATTAAAACTAGAATAAAATCAATAAAATTGAAAATTGGAGAACAATAAAGAAAATCAACATGAGAAGATGTGTCTAGAGTTAATTCAACTGGTTCAGTTTTCATCAAGTCTGCCTGGAAAGGAGAGGAGGGTAAGGATGGGGGGTTATGTCAACCATGAAATTTATCACTTAAGAAAGATTTCCTCTACTACTCACTTCTCTATGATTTGTTCATGTGTGTATTAAGTAAAAAATATATTAATTGCCTAGCATGACAATAATGCATTAATTTCTAGGCAATTAACAAAGATAAATAAGACTTGGTCCCTGCAATAACATAAATAATAGCAGCTCGCACTGACTCTGTAACAGTAGTCATTCAAAGAACTTTTCATTTTCACCTCACATAACCTGAGGGAGGCAGTACTGTTCTCTCCGTCTTACAGATGGAGAGACTGAGCCATAGAAGAATTAAGTCATTTGTCACAATCACATGACTACTAAATGGCATGGCACAGTCTGGCCTGTGCTCTTAGTCACCATATTCTATTCCCACATCAAGGAAAGGAAATTTCTCGACTTCCCTTGAAAATCTACTCTGTCTACTGGAAATCTTCACATTAAGGACACATGTCTCATATTTAAAATCAAGCCCTTCCACTTTAATTTAAAATCATTCCTTTCTGTTCTTTTCCCTCCCTCCCTCCCTTCCTCCTTCCCTTTTTTCTTTTCTTCCTTTCTTTTTTGGCTATTTTGATTGGAAACAGGAGATAGAGCATGTAGACCTGCATAGAATGCACTTTCATATGTTTAAAGAAAATGGTAACAGATTTTTGAAGGAAAAATAAATTTATTGGAAATTACTTTTAAAAGAGCTTTTTTCTTTTTGAAGCTTGGCTAGAAATACTCTAAAGAAGGAAGCTGTTTTTGACATGTATAAAGATTTTTTAACAACCATCTCTCTTGTAAGTAATTAAGTACAAGTAATTACATAATTACTTGATTATGTAGCAGCACTAAAATTTTACAGGAGGTTTTTCACTTAAACTCAAGCCTTATAAAAATAATTGCCACAAGTCAAAATTATTTTCTAAATGCAGTAATTCTGCTCTTAATTTTTTTTGACGGGGGTGGAGTCTAGATCTATTTTTGTTTAGCAACTAGAGCCAGAGAAATAAGTAATTTAATAATATTCACGGCATTCAGACACTGATCTAAAGTTAGAATGAAACCCCAAGTTAGGGTAGTGGGAAACACTTAGATGCAAAATGAAATCATAAGCCGAGGCCATAATCTAGAGAATTTTTTTAGTCATAAATTTCTAAAATCACCAGTCATATTAGGAAGAGAATGCTATTACTCTAGTCACAAACTAGCATTTTAAAATACTTGGTATGTCAAAATGCATCATCAAATACTAAGATCGAGAGCTATAAAAATAAAGAAGATTCACGAAACATCATTTATTTGTATGCACGCTCTGCTTGTGAGAAATAAGTGTGGGCAATGTAATGTGTGGGTTTTTTTTTTTTACCATTTTCTTTCATTCTTTCTACCTTTTCTTTTTTTCTTTTTAAAAGTGAGCTGTCTCATCATTGCAAATGTTCTCAAGTTCTTAGAACTCTAATTAAAATGTGGTAATTGGTTATGTTACCTCAATTACCATGATGCATGGACATTGATGCAAAGTGACACCAATTGAATCCCTTGGGTGTTTTACCCTGGGGCCATCCCATTTATCGTGCCCTTATTATTTTCAATTATGTGGTTAGATGTGTTGCATACTTTCAAGGCCAATAAATGTGCAGAGATTTTCTGAACACAAGGTTCCGTTTTCAATGCTAGAGCTCCGGAGTGGTAGGGGAAAAGAAAAAAAATACATATATTTTCGTGAAGAATAAAATCTTAAACCCTAAATTTGCTAAGGATTCAAAGGCACACCTGCTGAAATAAAGGCATTTCAAAGGAATCCAGATCATTCACATTTAAACCATTTGTTTGAAAAAACAGTACCAATTCAGAGGCCTGTAGGATGAGTTAGACAGGTGAGGAAACTGAGATAGAAAGACAAACATGTCCTTTCTCTTTAGGTAAATGTTTGGGTTTCAAACAGGGCTAAGCAGAGCTGAACTGAGTACTTTACAGGATATATAGAATGAGCAAAATAGCATTTTACAGAGACCTGTCCCCGGCATGAATGTGAAGATAACAGTACTCCGAAATGGTCACCGCATAGTGCTTCCCAATGGCGACACCACTGGTGTTTGTGGGAACGAGCCATAGATTATTCTGTGCGTTGTTCTCAACTCCACCTGTCCGTTCAATGCTACTGCTGTCCTCAGTTACTATGAATGACTTCTGGATGTTTCTCCCCAAAAATCTAGGAATGAATTAGGACATTATTTGGGGACATCATTGATAAGTATAAGATACTTTGTCAAGCCAGTTTCATTTTCTGAGTATGATCCCTGTGTCTTCACCAGGTTTTATTAAAAAAAAAAAAGTCATGTTCACAGATTTCTGAAAACCATAAAAATTTTCTGTCCTTTTAACTATGTGTTTATATCTTGATTTAGTTTGAGTATTTCCAAATAGGTACAGCATTCATTCATATGCTGCAGCTGACAGAAGAAACCAAACTGGAAAAGTTGTGAGAGAAAGGAAGAATTGCAATGTGCAAAGATCTTGTAAAATCTGGCAGAGCAGGGATATTGGTGGTAGAATCCTAGACTTTATGTCCAAGTCATCACCCAAAAAGCTTTATATTTGCGACGCTTTGAAAGTACCTTTCCATCTAAGCTTCACACGTATATTAACTGTTGGGTCATTTTTTCCCTTTATTTTTGTCAAGCAAGTTTTACACAGAACTCATCTTATTACTTTTAGAAATACTTTTGAAGTAAAAACTATTGAGTGATGATATATGATGATCTTATCCAAAGCATTTCATTCATTCATAAGAATACATGCTAGAATCTAAACTTTATTAGTCAAACTTTTCAATTTTTGAAAAGAAACTTTTTTCTCTCTCAAGTTTTTTTTTTAATTCAGTGATTTTCCATTGTTTGGTGTGTTTATTTTTTCCAAATAAGCCCAATACTGAATTCCATCCATGCATTTCTCCCAGTGAATCCAAGTCTTTCCTCACAGAGGAGCCAAGGATAAGGATGGAGGGAAGCACTGGATTAGAATAAATTCTCTAACTATATCCAATTTAGCTTGAGTCTTTACTCTTTGACACATCATGCAAAAATTCTTAGGATGGACCAAGTAATAAAAAAATGGTATATTAACAGAAATTACTGTGCTGTCAGTTGTTTACGATTCTTCTTTTATTCAACTCAAAAAGGAATTCCAGGCAGTTTCCAATAAAAAGAAAAAAATAAGACTATAAATTTTTAATACAGGATATGATAACCAAACCATCAATAAACCCTTTAATCACTGTAGGAGCTTAAAGTCCTGGAGTCGGATGTACATGGATCCAGATTGTCTACTTACTCGCTCTGTGATCTTAGGTCATCAATATTTTAAAAATTTAACCTCTTCATCTATAGTTATGATAAAGATTAAGTGAGATGATATATGAAAAATGGTAACCCAGTGACTTAAGACATTGTACGTGTTCAATACTGCTAGCAAGTAACACAACAGCCCCGATCTCTCACACCAATACCACTTCCTCTAGAGGAATCTTTGCCAGACAATCAAACAAACAAAATTAACACAAGAAAATAAAATAAACTGATTCCCCTGAGGAAACTGGTCTATATTAGCCTGAACCTGTCCAATAGAGAAAGGTTTTTTGAGATGGCACTTGAAAAAAGAAATCTAATTTGTAATATAAACAAATTACTACTGGAAAATTGGTCTTTTTAATACAAATTCCATGAAAGTCAGGAGTTTCTGCAAAGCATGTGTAAATTTAATAAGAAGGACCAAGTACTGTGAGAAAATCCGTGTCAATAAACTATCAAACTATGCCATAGTCAATAAACTATGGCAGCCCAAATTCTCTCTTCTCTATTGTTTCTAATACTTTAAAATGGAAAATGCTTGCTTACTCCTCTTTGTTAAGGTTCTCATAGGAAATTACTGCTTTCCTAGCCCTCTTAGGTTTGACTAATTTGAGGCATTTAATATCACATTGGCAATGAAGAAATTTAATCCAGAATTTTCTAAATTGTACTGGAAAAATGAGATTACCTATTCATATTTTCAAAATACAATAGGCTATTTGCATTTACAAAATGTCTGTTAATCTACTTGATTTTTTGACAATGGTTCCAGACGCACCATTCTTATTGTTAAAGAAGGCTTTGTCTTGGACAATTTCGGATCTTGATTCAGGACACTGACTCTGGAGACAAAAAGCTTAGGTTCGAATGGCAGATCAGTTACAAACCACCTGCATGGCTCTGGACAAGTTGTTGAAACTTTTCTTTGCCTCATGTTTTTCTTCCATAAAATTGAGAGGATAATAGTACATATATACCACATAGTTGTTAAAAGTCTTAAGTAATTTACTTAACATGTAAATTACTTAGAACAGTGCTTCTCACATATTAAGTGCTATGTGTTAGCTATTATTATTATTATTTCTTTCACAAAGGAATACCCATTTTTATGGCCAGGCTTCAGGGTAATCAACCCATCTGTAATTATGTAAAATTCTGTATATGCATGTTCATATGCTTTTTTAAACAATTTTACTGACATATAATTGGCATAAAATAAACTTCACAACTTAAAATGCACAATTTTAGATGTTTTGACATATGAATATACTCACAAAACCATCACTATAATTAAGATCATGAGTATATTATCACCCCCAAAAGCTTCCTCATTACCCCTTATAACTGCTCTAGTGGTCACAAAGATTCTACCCTATAATTTTTTTCCTAAATGGTTTCTACACTTTACATTTCAATCCATGATCCATTTAACTTCATTTTTGTATATGGTGCAATATATAGTTCAATTTCATATTTGTATCTATGAATATTCATTTGCTCCAGTATCGTTTGCTGAAAGACTATCCTTGGAATTGCCTTTGCAACTTTGTCAAAAATCAACTGCCCATTTATGTGCAGCTCTCTATCCTGTTCTATTGATCTACTTCTAGCTTGATATCAATGCCATACTCTCTTGACTACTACAGCTTTATGGTAAGTCTTGAAGTCAGGAGCTGTAAGTCCTCCAGCTCTATTCATCTTTTCCAAAATCACTTTGTCTATTCTAGCTCCTTTGCATTTCCATATGAATTTTAAAATCAGTTTATAAATTTGTACCAAAAGCATCACTGAGATTTTCATTTGGATTACATTAACTCTACAGATAAATCTGGGAATAACTGATATCTTAACCACATTGTGCTTTGTGATTCACGAACATAATATAGTTCATCACTCATTTAGTTATTTGGTTTTTCTAAGCAATGTTTTCTAGTTTTCAGAAAATAGATCTTACATATTTTTGTTAAATATATCCTTAAGTATTTCATGTTTTTGCAGCTATTATACAATAAATGATAGTTTTTTATTTTAATTTTTGATTGTTCACTGATAGTACATAAAAATAAAATTGGTGGTTGTACATTAATCTTGCATCCTGTAGCCTTGTTCAATTCCTTTTTTTTTTTTTTAGCTATAGGATCTTTTTCAGAGATTCTATAGCATTTTCTACATAGAATATCATAGAGTCTGTGAGTAAAGATAATTTTTCACATTAACTTCCAAGTAACATATCTTTAATTCCTTTTTCTTACTTTATTGCACTGGTTAAAACTTCCAGTACAATGTTCAATAGAAAGGATAAAAATAGACATCTTTGCCATTCTTCTGATACTACAAATAAAGCAATCAGTTGATTATCTGCATATGCCCTTTATTAAGTTGAGAAAGTTCCTACTTTATTCTCAGGTTTCCAAGTTTTTATCAGGAAAGGTGTTGGATTTTGACAAATGTACTTCTGAACCCACTGGAATAATCACATAGTTTTCCTTCCTTAGTCTGTAAATTTGGTGAATTACAATGACTTTTTATTTCAAATGTTAAACTAACTGTGCATTTTTTAGATAAACCTTACATGGTCATAATATATATTTTATATATTGCTGATTGACTTGATAAAATTTTGTGAAGGATTTTTTTATCTATATTCATGAGGGATATTGGTCTGTAGTTTTCTGATCAATCTTGCTAGAGATATATCAACTTCATTGATCTTCTAAAAAACAATTTAGAGAAAAACAATTTTTTCTTTATTGTTTTTCTGTCTTCAATTTCAATAATTTGTGTTCTGATCTTTGTTATTTATAATATTCGCTTTATTTTCTTTCAATATTTATAGAATCCTTAGGGATCTCTCTCTTGTTCCTGTTATTGATAATTTGTTTGAGATCAATTTTTACAGGTAACACAAAATAAACAAAAATAAGTCTGGGCAAAGAGCTTGAGTGAAAGCATTGTGTCAAATAATTATGCAATTTCAAATCTTGATGAAAAAGGTCACAGATGCTTTGGGGCTTGATCTGTTTTGACCTACAAAATTCAATATAAGATCTCTTGTTTTCTTGCAATGTTTAAAAAAGAGATAAATATATTCATTATTTACCTAGTTAGGAGTAATAAAGAAATTTGTTTAATTGACATTTAAACATTTATCTGAATTTTTCTGAATCTGATTAAAAGATTTTCCATATTTTTGTCAGTATTAACTGTAAGCTTGAAGGCAGTAATTATGAATATCACTTAGTATTATATTAATTTGTATATTAGTATTATTTTTCTAAGTTCACTTTTTGAGAAGAGGGAGAGTTTCTTATTTACCTCTGAATCTCTAACATTGACTACTATAGTGCATTACTTAGGAAAAAAAATCATTCATATAACAAATGTTATGGAGTGCCTATTAAGTCATAGGTACTATACAGGGTTTTAGGAATGCAAAGATGAGTAGAAAGTGGCTGTGTGAATGCTTCCTTTAGACCAGTGGAGAAGACCAACAGGAATCAAATCATCACAAACAGATGTAAATTGAACAATGAAGAGCACTGGATGGATTTATGTGACATTTCTTATATAAGCTATTTCCAAAGTGATTAATGAAGAGAATCCTATAACAAAGAGAGAATCAAAGTCTCTAACTCTAACCTAGCCCACATTTTTAAAATTACTTTATCCAATACCGCAAACAGAATTTCCTTCAGAATTAACTTCTGAAGAACAGAAAGTATACTGCAGGATACTTCACAATATGTTTTCGAACTTGGATCACTGTCCCTATCAGATAAGAAGAAAGGTTAAAAGACATCTTCGTGGTGTCTCATGAAGGTGAAATAGTCTCATAGAAACATAACACTCAAAGGATCTTATAAGAATATAAATACCAAGAATTAATATAGATATAGTAACTCCAAGTCAAATACTAGAATGAATAAAGGACCCATGGACAAAGCCAAAGAGGGGAAGGATTGAGGGTGGGAGGTGGGGTACGGGTGGGGCAGGGGAAAGTGGTGGCAGGAAAGTGGAGATAACTATACCTGAACAACAATAAAAAAATATTGCCATAAACATGTAAAATAAAAGTTATAAATAAAAAACAAATACTAGAATGAAACAAAATTTGTTAAATGAAAGCATATACTCATTCATTTAGCAAGTATCTATCAAATATCTATTATGTTCAAGTATGCCCCAGGCCCTAGTAATACAATAGTGAAAGTCCCTGTGCACACGAAGCGGGTGGCATAGGGGTGGAAACATACAACGAACAAACAAAAGACCACTTAGAGACTTCTGATCTCTGCAACGGCAGCCTCCCACAGTGGTGAAATACTACTCTGCCCATCAAAGCAACTTAGAATCTTTACCCAACCCACAGAGATCAGGAGCAAGAAATATTTCCAACTTAATGAGGTAGCCGTGTTCACTGTGGTATTGCATTAGTGTCACGCTCTACTCTTCCAGTCTTCTCTTGACAATGATTTTCAACCCTGTTGAGCACAGTGAACCTTATTTGCTTCCTTCATCATTCCAAACAACTGACACATTCAGCAGCCAACCTAAAGAACAGGAAGACTTGTCTTTATTTGTAATTTATACCTATCCCTCGATAGTGGCTTGAGCCAGGGTTTCAAAGCTAAAGCTTACCTTTACCACAGAAGTAGGGTACAAATGTCAATGTCTCATCTGAAAAGACCTATTCCAGCAACCATGGTCATATGATTTCAAGTAAATCCCCAAAGAAATCCCGTTTTGTCTCCTCAAAGCAGTTTAAATACTTCCAAAGTGTCAGAGTTTTCCAGGTGCAGTAGGTTTCTGTGCAAGTTTTATTAGGGCCACTACCATGCTTAGCAGCTTCAAACTACAGAATAAAAAGTAACCTCTTCAGCCCTTCCAAACACAAAAGAGATTCCAGGTAAATAGCTTCACAACACACAGCTCATTTCAAAAAAAAAAAAAAAGGACCCAATTATATAGACTCTAATTACTGGTAATAACTTAGAAATCTTAAGAAATTTAACAACTTTAGCTCAAAACAATGAAATGGAACTGTCGATAAAATCACCCCCTAGATTCAACATAGGAGCTACAGGTGCGAAAGGGTGCGAAGGCTTTCTGAGGCATAGTCTCTTCTGTTCCCAGTCCCAATGTCAAACACATCAGATTGCAAATATTAAGCCTTGTTAAAATTATAATTTATAAGAGAAGCCTGTTTTTAAAGCAAGATTATTACATTTGATTTTTCAATTTTGAATCTTGAACTTTCCATAAACATAGAACTGGAAACACTTTGCCTTCTATGTGTGTATGTATGTATGAATTCACATATGTTTGTATTTCACTTATGTGAGTCAAACATAAGAATTAGGCCTTCAAGTAATAGATACTGACTTCAGGGTCATTTGGGGAATGCAATCTTTTTATCAAAAAACCCTTTTCCTTAAGAATATGAAAGTTTTCTGGACAAGTATCTATTCTATATTATGATAAAACAATTCTAGTCACATATATTCTCTTCATCTAGCAACAGCTTGAATCACACAGTAAATTTGGAAAATTCTTAAAAGAGATCCCTACCCCTACCGTTAGCACTGCCATAAAACTCTTATGAGGAAATTTGCCAGTTGTCAGCAATGCAACTCCATCAGAAGGAGCTCCAAGCAGGAACAATAGAGATTGGTGTACAAATGTTAACTCATATCATGTCACCAAAAGGTAGGCATTGCACTTTATTGCACTGCCTTATCGGCAGAACGCACACTTGTTGCACAAGCTCTGAGAATGGTAAGCTACCTCCCAGCAAAATCTTCCTGGGGTATGATGAATAAATATCACTGCTGAAGAAATGATGGAAAGAATTAATGGCTTCATTTGGTAAGATTAAGCAAAATATCCATGTGATTTTTTAAAAAAAGACTATGGGATACACTTAAATGTATCCTATTAGTAGGCAAACAAATCTCTGTGTTATGACAAATGGAGTTTCCTTTAGGGCTTGGAGATCGCTATCCCTTTAGTTTGCAAAACCACTTGTAAGATCAACACAAGCCCTGAAAGAATTTTTTGCCTGAGAAAAATGAGAGGACATTATGATTTCAAAACAAAACCACTCACAGAGTCCTTTCCCATCTTCTTCTGAAGCCTCGTTTGCCACTGGACGGCATGCAGGACAATGGCTTCCCACCTCCTTTCAAGATTCACAATGATCAGCTGCATGGGCTGGTGGTCTGCGCTCAGATCGCAGGTCTCCCCCTCGTCCAGAAGGTGCTGGCACAACCGCAGGATGGAGGCCACTCCGCGCCGCCGCTGCTTGATTTCACCACACAGCGACTGCAACACAGAGCGGGACAAGCCATGAGTGTCTCCAGGACAGATTCCCTAGGACATGAAACACACTATTCCACGCAAACTTTAGGGTTCAGTGGTATGCTCAGCTAAGAACAATTGAACAAGAAGGACTCGGCAGCTGCATTTGGGTTGAAGGTCTCTTACAGATGGATACCAGCTAGTGCCAGAGAATTTAGCCGCCCCCAATCCTCTTCCATTTTTCACTGATTTTGTCATCTAAAGTGTCAGATCTCATCTTAACGCCTAGGTGTTGAACAATTTGTAACTTAATGAAATAAATCGTTAGGTCATATAAATGCCAACCAGATTATATACTCTGATTCAAAGTCTCAGGAAACATAAAACACAGAAGTTCTCCAAAAAGAAATTTTTTCCAAATTTACTCTCAGGTATTTAAGAGCCAAAAGTTTAGTTTTCTACTGGCTGGGAATAAGTTAAATAAGGTTGTAAAGAATTTTAATATACAACATCTATTATTTGACTAAGAAAAAAAAGGACTAGCAACATTTCCCTTCCAAAGCTTGATTAACAAAGCAGTAATGGTCTGAAAACAGAAATTAGTATACAGGATTATTACTGCACTATTTGTTGCTGCGTTCCTTTTAATAGCTGTTCATACTATTTAAGAAGGATATGCATGCATCAAAATAGCATTTTACCCCAGAAGCATTTGTACTTCTGCAGTGACCCTCAGCAGAACAATTCAAGCAAAATAGTGGATACATATGTCAAAAATATTATATCTTTTTGTTGCCTACGGACAGTGTATAAGTGATAGTCTAATTCAAAGCCTTCAGGAGAAATGATTATACCCAAACATCACTGCATTACTAATCTCCTGCTATTGCCACAATTGGACTGTTCTAACAGTTAACAGATTGCTTATTAATCAACAAGGGTAAACAAGACAATGCAATTTCATTTAGTGTGAGAGTTTTAATGCCTAAAAGTATTTGTGCTTAAAATGTTAATCTAGATAAGGCTTCATTAAAAGTCTTAAAATGATGAAGCGTGGTTCACTGAAATGTGTGTTGAGTGGCAGTAGATCAGCAGGTGGACATTTCATATGGATGTTCCACTTACTGATATAGTACATGCTATAGCCACTGAAATGACCCTAACTAAGTAATAGCTTGAATTCTATTATTTCTGTAATGAGAGAACACTGTACCCTTAATATTTATGAATTTTAAATAAGGTGAATGACAATTTCCCAAACCTCTATTTATGGCAAAATATGACTAGGGATTTTATTATTCAATTTACACCAATGCAGCATTTTTAGTTAGGTTTCCTGAACTTTCCCTTATTTCTTTTCCTAGCATTCATTACTATTTTCCTATACAACTCCTGATATAACCACCAGGTCTGACAAATTTCTTTACTGATGCTATTCATTAGCTCTGTGCTGAATGAGGAGATGCCCCCAGACATTCAAAGATAAAATGTGAGGCTGACCAGAGCAACAAGCACTGTGTCCATTTGCTCCAGACCTGCGAACTGCACCCCCCACCCATGCATTCTCTCTCTCTCTCTGAAATCTGTTTTAAAAATCTGTTGAAATTCAACATTTAATTTTTGGATCTCCCCAATTGTGCAAGTTTTTTTTTTACTCCAAAGAAGTTAGTCTATATTCTGGATTAATAAGTTATCCTATATGCACACTTGGAGAATAACGGTACTTTAAAAAGGAGGGGAAAATTGGGAATTTTACACAACCAACTTATTTTTTAGTACTTTTTTATATTTAGGAGATATAATTGATAAAATAATATTCTACATAAATAAATTTCCATGACAAGTGTTAAAATATACATATTTCTTTATAATCACAAACACGTACTAAATAAAATCAGTATTTCTTAGAATTAGTTTACATTATTTCCATTATAAACTATGCATGAAGAAATGTTAAATATAACTACATAGGAAAAAATAATCATACTATTTGGCTTTATTTTCAAGGCAAAGTGCTTTTAAACAGACACCTAAGCTAAGCAATCTAAGTAAGGCACTGTAATAACACTAATTTATCCGTGTCTCCAGGACCTCCTCAAATGAATATTGCACCTTACATCTGCTAGGCACTGTTTCAGGCATGGAGGCTTCAAAAAGGAACAAGCTACTGTTCCTTCTCTCAAGGAGGTGAGAGTCTGCCGGAGGTGTATTATACACACAAGTATGATATCAAGAATAATGAGGAAAGGGAGGCGCTAACAGGACTTCGTGCTGTTGGAGGAGTCTGTGAAATCTTCGGTGTGAGTCAGATTTTCCAAGCCAGGTAGTGGTGGTTAGAAGATCCAGAAGCAAGTAACTCGGGGCAGTGAGAGCACCTAGCGTGTTGGGGGTGGGGGAAGTGAGTAAATCAGCTGGAAAAGGAAGGAAGGGACAGAGAATTTTGGAATGCTTTTCATTATTGCCAATTTTGAAGCATTTTCCTAGACAACTAATGAAATCATGTTGGTTCCCAAGCATGGTCACATTGTCTTCCCAGAAAAAGTATAAAGACGAAAGAAGAAAAGAAAATTTAAAAGGAGAAAAAAGCAGTTAATTATTAATATGCCTAAGAAAGAGATTCCAGTGCTTTTGTATTTAGTTATCCTTATTATTTAGTCACCTTTAGGTAATTTCTTCCTATAAGGCTACCTTAGTTAGTATGGAGGTGACTGCCTTAGTACCATCTCAGAATCCAATTGTTGGGATATAGTTTGATGTGCTACTTTTAAATTTCTCATGACCTACTTTATTTACTTGTTTTGCATTTCTATTCAGTTTCTTCATGTTACTAAAAAGGCAATTTTGCTATAAAAAATGAGAACTGTAGAAAATAAAAATCAAAATTTCTAAATTGCTTTTTTCTTTATACTGATCAGATCTCCAATGCTCTAAACACATCTTTTTGGACATGTTGAGAAGAAAGTTGCCAACAGACTGAAGGTTTTTCTTTCACACTTACAGACTGCCAGTTTGATTTTTAATTCACCACTGGTGGTTCAAAATGATGTTTTCTAATTTTTTTCTCTCCAGACTTCTTCTGTCAACTTGTTTTACTGTCTTAATCACTCATATTATCAAGCCAAATGTGATGTAACATCATTCTTGACACCGGCTTTAGTTTATCATCATTAAAAGTAAGGCATCCAATATTAGTACTTTTTTCATTATATATTAAATGCATGTATAATGCATATTGCATAAAATGAGTATATTTGCTTGTATAGCCATATTCTTGACATTAAACAATAGTGTCATCTCTTACAAAAGTATATATGTAAGCGTACAATAAAAAACCTGTAATTCGACTAAGAATCAAAATGTTCAGTAAGTTAAATGTAAGAACCAAATAGGGAAAAAATAGAAATAGGGAAAATAATCTTTTCAACATACCAAAACCAAAGATATGTTAAAAAGAGAAAAAAATAACTCTAGCTGAGAAACTCCAAAGCAATTATCTCCATATTTCTTACCTAATTTTATTTTATTACATTAGTAACATCATTAGGTAAGTTTATATGAATAAAGTGGTGTGACTTATTTAAGAGATCTGTCAAAGAGAAAAAAACTATTTATAAAGCAATTCCACTTATAAAGTCAAATATGACTTTACCCTTTAGATTGATCAACTGTTTAATGACACCTATTGAGTATGCCTTCTGTGCTGCAAAAACAATAAAGAAGTTTAGATCATCACGTATGATATGCACCTGCCTTCAACCTAGTTGGAGCGTGGAAATATATGAAGAGTGAAGGGAAAAGTGAGAAAACACAGGTGAGTTCTAGTTTAAGTGGTGTCATGTGGTTAGATCCATTTCTCTGTTGCAAGGGTCACCTGCACTTTTTCATGCAGTTTTTTTTCTTTTTTGCATTTTCTGTATTTTACCATTTTCATTTCAGGAGGTAGGTAACTATCCTCTTGATCTGCTACCTGTGACCAGATTTTCTAGATCAAAGTTTCTTACAGTATGTTCCCCAGGCCAAGGAGCATTAGTAACACCTGTGAACTTGGACATGCAAATTCTCTGTGTTACTCCACATCTTTTCAATCAGCAACTCTGGGGTGATGACAATGCATGCTACGTTTTGAGAGCACTGGTCTACAGGAAAAAGTAACTTAGCTTTTCAGATAAGAGGATCAATCTAGTGAGACTAGATATTTTTTTAGAAGCATAGAAGTTACAAGTTCTAATTTTGGAGTCACACTGGTAGCCAAGAGTCGAGGAACCACAGTCATTGATAATCAATTATGTTGTTGGTATCAAATGACTGAAAAAAATTAAATCAATCAATGAATAGATCTTTTCAACCAGTGATGTCTTTATATTATTAGTATTTATATGATGATCTCCAGAATTTTCAATAGAAATATTAAGAATGCTGGTATGTTAGGTTGTTTGAATACCATATTTGGGGATTTTGCTCTTTTTGTCATTTTTATCAAAGGAGTCATTTAATAATGAGAAACTGACACATACAGCATTGTGCTAAATGAAATAGAAACATCGCTCTCAGAAAGCTTACATAGTAAGACAGAAGCACAAGGACTGTTTGAAAAGTATAACACATCAAGTGCAGGTAATGTTAATGCCTACAGCCATGGTCTAATAAGAATATAGAGCATGTTGGAAATATGAGAAGCTGTAACTGCCACCTCTATGACTTTTCAGAAGATTCTTTTGGCTGGTTGGTTTGGGATCATTATTTTGGGGCAAGGTTGGCAAAAATTTCATGAATAATATTTCTTGCAGCAATAAACATTTATTGGGTGTCAATTATGTGCAAAACACTGTACTTTTCATTACAGGATTGTCATGGATAGATAAGAGGCATATAAGATGTGGTACCTATTCTTCAGTGCTTGTAATTTGTAAAGAGAAGACACTGGCTCCACAAAGTGAGAGGAATCAATGTAAAGCAAAGGTTTTTGAAAACACCTAACCCATTGGGCTGTTATAGGTTTTAAATGAGGTAAGAAAGGTGAATGTGCTTTGTGAATACAGAGGATGTGACCCAAATGTAAGGTGGGATTGATATACATACTAAATGATGGGCACTGACTTGGGGGTTAAGAGAGAACATTACTAGCTGGAGAAGAGAGATTAAGATTCATGGGATTAGAACTAAGCTGTCAAAGTTGCTGAAAATCAGAAAGATGAAGGAAGGAAAGGGAGGACAGGCATCACATTTAGGGGACTGACAAGAAAAGGTTAAGAAACCACAAACTTTGTAACATTTAAAGCAGAGTAGAAGTTCAAGTGGAACCTGATGATAATCATAATTCCATCATCCATCCATCCACCCAAATGTACCTACTGAGTTGCCTCTTAGGTGCCAGGCACTGCTCTCAGTGGTGGGAATTTAACAGCAACAAGATTTCTGCTTTCATAAAACCTACATTCAAACTTGTGGGCATTGTGGAGGTGTGGTGACAGGTTGGAAATGAAACAAATATACAAGAAAATATCAAAGAATGGTAACAGCTATAACATAAAACAGGGTGACATGAGAGAAAGTGGCAGAGGGGGGAGTTACTTTAAATTGGGTCATCAGTAGAGCTTCTCTGAGGAGGTGACATCACATAATATCAAGTTCAGATGTACAAACAATATAACTTACATTGTAATAAGTTAGAAAAGATAATGTCTATAAAATCAAAGCTAATTTATGCCATAAAAAGGCATACTTATGGTAAGTATAGGTCGATTAAAGATTGAATGCATACCAAAAAACAAATGGAATTTGTAAAGCTATTCATACAATTAAGTCAGGAAAAATAGTCTTTTCAACAAATGGTGCTGGGACAACTGAATATCCACATGGAAAAGAATGAATTGGACTTCCACCTCTCAGCATAGGCAAAACTAACTCAAAACGATCATGGACCTAAATGGAAGAGCTACAACTAAAATTCACAGAATGGAAGAAAATATCTGAAAAAAATATGTATCTGATAAAGAACTTGTATCCAGAATATTAAAAGAACTCTTAAAACTCAACGATATAAAGAAGTAACTTCATTTTTAAAATGGGCAAAATATTTGAATAGAAATTTCTCCAAAGACATACAAATGGCTCATAAACACATGAAAAGGCATTCCACATCTTTAGCCATCAGGATATCCCCACCACACACACACACACACACACACACACACGCACGCACAAAACAGAAATAATGTTCATGAGAGGAAGGGAAATTAAAATTGTCATGCATTACTTATGAGATTGCAAAATGGTGCACTCATTTTGAAACCAGTATAATAATTCTTCAAAAAGTTAAACATATTAATAGACCTACCACATGACCCTACAATTTCTCTAGTAGGTATATGCTCAAAAAATTGAAAACATATACAAAACACATAAAATCCCATAGACAAATATTCATAACTTTTGGCTATTCATAATAGCCAAAAGCGGAAACAATCCAAACACCCATCAATGGATAAATGGAGTTTAAAAAATGTAGTCTATCCATACAACAGAATATTATTTGGTAATAAAAATGAATGAATTACTGATACATACTACAACATGAATGAACCTTGAAAACATGCTAAGTGAAAGAAGCCAGTCACAAAAGGCCACATATTGTATGATTCCATTTATGTAAAATGTCCACAATAGGCAAATACATAGAAACAAAAAGTATATTAGTGATTACCAGAGACTGCAGTCCAGGGATAAGAAGGAATGACTGCTAATGCATAAGAGGTTTCTTTGGTGGGGGCGAGGAGGAACATTCTAAAATTAGACCTTATGGTATGTGGATTGTATCTCAATAAAACTGCTATTATAAAAAATGACTAGGTAAGTCCATGTAAATATTATCAGCCACATATCTGACTATACGATCAGAGAATTTACATTCCTTCAGAGTTTGTCACAACAACAGATGCTATAATATCACTAATACCATCCAGTCACCATGGTTTTGCAACCATGGGTCAATACTTGTAAGATGAGTACACTTACAAATGCAAACTTAGATCTTTTATTTATTTCTTAAAAAAGTAATGGTTATGTACTTTCCTGGGATAGGGTCATAACTGCAAACGTATACATCTCAATAAGACATTTTTCTATATAATAAAAATAATTGCATTTTAAAATATGGCTGTTATACTTCTGGAAATATCTTAAAACAAATGGAAAAGTATACATAGAAGACCATGGATCTAAAAAAAAGAAGTTAAAACTGTGAAAGCTTAAAAATTTAGTTATGTTTAATTATTGCAGTGATGAGTTTCATATATAATCTATACTTCTTATGAAATGTTAATCTATTGTGTTGTTGATATCAGTACAAAAGTGAGAGGTCTGACATATCAAATATACATCATATACTTTACCAGAGATCATGCTGAGATGACTATATGTATCTGAATATATACAAAATCAAAATAATATTATGTTCTTTAAATATTCAATCAAGATTAAGTTGAATGCAAAATAATAACCAACAATCATTGAATCTTATTAATTGCTAGAGTACTGTTCTTAGCTCTTTCATTGGCTATTTTTCACTAATCTCCTATACCAATGGACAAAACATTTTTTGTATCTCTGTGTGCTATGCATTTTTTAAGTATTTTATATGTACTGACTCATTGAATTCTCACAACAGTACTGTGAAACATTCGGTTGGCCAAAAAGTTCATTTGGTTTTTCCATAAGATGACTTTAGTAGAGCTCAGTTGTCTTTAACTTCACCTAAAACAATTTTGTTAGATTGAATTGTGACAGCTGTCATATCAGCGTGCATTAAAAAAACTTATCAAAATTGGTATATTTTTGTGTAGCCATTTTAATATTGAAGATGGAAGAAAATACACAACATTTTAGGCATATTATGGTTTGTTACTTCAAGAAAGATAAAAGCCACACCTGAAATGCAAAAAAAAAAAAAAAAGAATTATGCAGAGTATGGAGAAGGTACTGTGACTGATAGAACATGTCAAACGTGGTTCGTGAAGTTCTGTGCTACACATTTCTTGCTGGATGGTGCTCTACTGTCAGGTAGACCAGTTGAAGTTGGTAGCAATCAAATCAAGACATTAACTGAGAACAATCAGTATGATATCACACAGGAGAGAGCTGACATACTCAAAATATCCAGATCAATAAAGTTATGGGTGAAAATGAAAAATATGTCTTCTATTTTACAGAGACAACCATACTGACTTTTTGGCCAACTCAATACATACTACTGTCATCTACCTATTTTACAAATGAGGGAATAGACACACAAAGAGGTTCAATAATTGGCCAGCTATAACACAGCCAATAAGCTGCAAAAGTAGAATTTTAACCCATGCAACCTGAATACAGACCCAATTCACAAAAACACTATGCTACACTGCCTTTCATAAGAAAACTAAAAAAAACTTATTGTTGAGGGCCGGCCTACACCCAATCCATGAGCACTGATTTGTAGAGGACCAACCCACACCCATTTCTTGGCACAGTCAGAATGGGAGTCTGCACAGCGGAAAGCGACCATGGGCAGTCCCACTATCAGTCTCACTCCTTGCCTGCTTGTTGGCCATCCCCCCACATGAAAGGGTTAAGGAGAGGAATTAAGCCATTTAGCAAGCCAGCCACCTAAACCCTGAAAGAAAAGCAGCTAATTGCTAAGAGAAGCTATTGCTAAAAAATATCTAAACAAATCTCTCCAAATCTAGAAATTTATTACTGAGCAGGAATGTTTATTACTAAGACTAGATAAATAAGAAGCTTTAACTAAAAATAACAGACTAAAAGATTTTGGTAAAAGGTTAAACATAAAGACTAGTTTTACATCTCAGAGAAATCTAGATAAGGTCATCAGCCCTAACAAATGTAGTTAATGGTTAACGATGCCTTTGCCTACCTGACATTTCCCTTAAATCTCAAAAGTACAAAGAGCAACCTCTGCATACATCTTTAACTCAGAGAGACCTAAGACTTTAAAAATATATGTTTGGCCATTAACTAGGACCTAAGAGTTTTGTAGTTTAATACTGTTTCCTGGCTAATAGATAGATTAGCAAACCTCCTTATCATAGCATCCATTTGTTTAAGCCTAGGTGAAAATTAAAGTACTCTTGTATGTCAACCTTTTACAGGCTGTTAATGATTCGTAGTTTTTTTCTACTGATTGTAAAAAGAAACCTCTTAAAAATAAAGGAGATTTTGCTGTGGTTGTTCAGTCAGTGGGAGAGAGCAAAGACTCCTGACTGGACCTCCAGCATTCGGAAAGAGAGTGTTGGATTTTTTTATTTTCATTGGCCTCTATCGTCTCTCCTTTGGGGAAACCTGAAAACTCAGAGTGTTGTAAAGACCGGACCTTTACAACTTATAATATTACTATTTTGACATCAGACTCTCTCTGCCCCTGACTTCTAATCAGAAGTGGCCACAGCCATAAAAGCATTGTTGTTAGGACAGCCAACAACTTTTGTACATCATTCAGGGGTCTATCTTCTACCCTTTCCTCAGCCTGAAAATAGGTTAATAATTAGTGATCTATGCAACTCTGAAGGGTAGTTATGATAGTAGAGATGGAAAAAATCCTAATCCCTTCATTGAACAAATATTTTTTCATTTTTTTATTGTTGTTCAAATACAGTTGTCTCCATTTTCCACCCACCACTCCCCCCGCGCAACCTCAGCCATCCCCACTTTCCACTCTTGGTCCTACCCCCCTTTGGTTTTGTCCATGTGTCCTTTATACATGTTCCTGAAAACCCTTTCCTATTTTCTCCCCATTTTCTCCTCCCATCTCCCCTCTGGTTACTGTCAGTTTGTTCTTTATTTCACTGTCTCTGGTTATATTTTGCTGTTCTTTTTTTTTTTATTAGATTCCACTTATAGGTGAGATCATATGGTATCTGTCTTTTACTGCCTGGCTTATTTCACTTAGCATAATGCTCTCCAGTTCCATCCATGCTGTCGCGAAGGGTAGGAGCTGCTTCTTTCTTTCTGCTGCATAGTATTCCATTGTGTAAATGCACCACTGTTTTTTGTTCCACTCATTTACTGATGGGCACTCAGGTTGCTTCTAGCACTTAGCTATTGTAAATTGTGCTGCTATGAACACTGGGGTGCATAGGTTCTTTTGGATTGGTGTTTCAGAATTCTTAGGGTATAATCCCAGCAGTGGAATTGCTGGGTCAAAACGCAGTTCCATTTTTAGCTTTCTGAGGAAATTCCATACTGTTTTTCACAGTGGCTTCACTGTCTGCATTCCCACCAACAGTGCACTAGGGTTCCCTTTTCTCCACAACCTCACCAGCACTTGTTTGTTGATTTGTTCACGATGGCCATTTTTACCAGTATGAAGTGGTATCTCATTGTGGTTTTAATTTGCATATTTCTGATGGCTAGTGATGCTGAGCATCATTTCATATGTCTCTGGGCCCTGTGTATATCCTCTTTGGAGAAGTGTCTGTTCAAATCCTTTGTCCATTTTTATTTTGGGTTGTTTGTCTTCCTGGAGTGGTGTCATGTGAGTTCTTTATATATTTTGGAAATCAAACCCTTGTCTGAGGTATCATTGGCAAATATGTTTTCCCATACAGTTGGTTCTCTTTTCATTTTAATGCTGTTTTCTTTAGCCATGCAGAAGCTTTTTATTTTGATGAGATCCCATTTGTTTATTCTTTCCTTTATGCCCCTTGCTCTAGAGGACATATCAGTGAAAATATTGGTGAAATTATGCTGTCACAACTTATATTTAAGTCTTTTATCCACCTTGAATTTATTTTTATGTATGGTGTAAGTTGGTGATAGACCTTCAGAAATAGAAATCATGAACAAATATTTATTAAACACCTATTATAAGATGCAGTCTTCTGAGTATTTGGGACACATCAGTGAACAAAATAAAAAAAACTTTCTGCCCTCAAGAACTCCATATTATAGCAGACAGTGGGAAATAATCTCTTTTCTGAGAAAGCTATAACATATAAATAATAAAGAAGAGATTGAACAAAAGTAGGAAACATTAGTTAAGCAAATGATTATCAAAGTTTCTAACGAGGGGTCAGCAGATCTTTTGGTCCTGATAGCTCTATTCTTGAGCCAATTATGTGCTTAACTTAACATACCTAATGTATAAATGTGGCAAATAAAAATTATCATCCTAAAATTGTAAAGGAGTAATTCTTCAAAACAACAAAAAATTAAAATACCTAAGGTAAGTATTAATGATGACTTGCATATTTTAAAGAAAATGTGGGTAAATGACATCTGTGTATATTAATTGATTCCAAACTTAAAAGACAACATCAGATGATATAGGAATTTAGCTCAGTTTCAGACCCTGGAACTTAATCTATATTGAAACTAAAAATTCTATAGGCATGCAGTGAAGTGCAAAAAATAGTAATTGAAAAATGACATGATTAAATGGCACGACATGCAATCATTTGCTCTCAATTATATCAATGTATCTTCTTCATTTCTAGGAGTCAGGCAGAAATATTGTTTTTTAAATGCCTCTATTAAATTGGTCACCAATAATAAAATAGATGAGAGTCCTAATAAGCTCATTTACATAACATACATCATACACTACAAAACTATTCTCTCCAAACAGTTTTGCTCATAGATTTGTCTCCTGGTTGTCATGAGTCGTTGCTACATTAGCAGACTTTAAAAGCGTCATACCGCCGTCAGGACCATTTGTAGAAAAATGTTTATGAAACTTTTCTAGTTAACCCTTGGCAGGATCCTTATTGCTAATTATGGAAAAGGTATTGATATGATATCTTGCCTGTCACATTTTATTATCGTGATGGTAGAAGCAGAATCTAGGTCTGACATTTTGGAAATACATCTAATTGCAAGTCAGAAACAGAGAATGACAGTTGTAAGTAGATTATAACTTCTTTCAAGATAACAAACTGATTTATTTAATGTAAAAACTAGATTTTAAAAATAGCATTAAAGTCCCTAAATTGGCTCACCAAGTACATCTCCATTGGCTCCTTAAAGATTAGGGTCTAGGATGTGTGTCAAAATAGTTTTTAAATTGTACATGACAACTTAAGTCTAGATTCCAACACCAAATGATTTCTTATAAGCATTTGAAATAAAAATATTTTCAGTGAATACTTTCATTTTTAAGAAAAATCATCTCCCTTCTGTTCATCTGGGTAGCAGTGAGGTCCAAAGATCAGTCACCTTTACATCCACGGCCTAATGAGCCTGACCTTTGACCTAGAAAAAAAGCTCACTTCTTGCAATCTAGTATCCTCACCAATTAAGTTGCATCATTAAGGGCCACCAGAACTCTTTAATACTACAAATGCTTGAAGACCCTTGGACAGATGGTGTCATCAAGTAGAAAGGTAATTGTTATTTTATAAACACTTTTGTTTTCATTGTTTGTACCCTGTGTTGAAAAAATATTAATTATATTTGGGAAAGAGTATTGCTATTCCCCTTTGTTATTTTTTTAGCTGTGGACCAAAATATAATAACCATTCTAAAAATGCAGACCCTCACTGTATTATTCCATGAAAACTGTTGATGTCCCTGTGTGGCATTCTATATTTCTTTGTGACTCTCCCCACACTAGGTTAAGTACTTTTAAATATGTTTCTTTTTAAGAATCAGGCTCAGTGGTCATGTGCTTAGTTTATATTCACATGTAATTAGTAATATGTTATATATTTCCTTTTCTAAATTAAAAGCACTATTAAAATTCCAAACATACAAAACAATATGAAGATTAAGTTACTCTAAAGAAAACTGTAATAGCTTACAGATTGCTTGTATCATTACTAAAATGCTGGTATCTATTACAGAGTCTCCCTGGAATAAAGAATGCACTTTTGGCAATAATCTTTTAAAAACATGTCCATTATTGTTAAGATGCTAAAACACTCTGCAATTATAGAAAGGTACTTTTAGCAAAAAAAGGGGAAAGGCTACTGGATATAAATGCAACTTAGCTATTATATCGCAAAATACTTTTTCTTAATATCCTACAATCACTCCTTTTAGAAGCAGATAAGGCATTAATTGCCATTTATTTTTACATTATTATATTCTGAAATCTATTTACGATACCTGCCATGTTTTTTTCTCTTATTGATTCCATGAGAATCATTTCAATGTAATTCTGGGAAATGGATGAAGGTGATTTTCTTCTCTAGGTTATCTGTCAGTCCCAGTAACTGAACTCATCTGTGCTTTTAATGGGTTTTGCATATTCACTGTCCAGGTCAAAGGAATATACAGTACAGTGTTGAGGAGAGGAAGAAAAGAAATCTTTATGACAAGGTATGGCACAATCCACCTGTGAGGCTAAATCTTTGAAAGAAGGATCATCATAAAGCCCACACCTGGAGAATGAAAGGCTATTATGAAGGAAAGCCAGAGAACACAGGAGCAAGGCTGACCCAAGAGGAATTCCCAAGGATAATGTGAAGCACGCAGGAAAGGACAGACTATTACACTAGTTTCATGACTCACTCAACTCTGATGCATGGTATTTCTCTAGCTCTCTCATCCATACACAGTTGGCTATTCTTCATCCCTCTCTTCTAAAAAAAACCCTATTTTTCCAGACTTCTCTCTGGCTAACTTACTCTTTATTTCCTATGAAGCCATTCCTGGAACTCATCACAAAGCTCAGAGTGTTATTTCAAGGAACTGGTATTTTGGGGAAGTATTCCTGTAATTCCAGAATCCTACAGATGGGAAATAAATGAATTCAAGAACTCTAGGGATATAATAAGAATACAGGAAGAGAGTTAGGCTATGGGGAATAACACCACTTAAAAAGGAGGAAAATGATACCAGGTACAAAAAGTCAACATTAGAAAGATCCTTCTGTTCATCATTTACTCCTCCCTAAGCTAGAGGAAGCTGAGGAATAGACAGCTCTATAAACTTCATATTTCTGATTTTATTTTCATAACATCTAAAATAAATAGGACATTTTCCTGTGAGTTTGGACTCTTGGGAATTTGCATCTTTTTTTCTTGTTGTTGATCTTCCCTTTGTGTTTGTTTGGGAAGCTGAGGGCAACTCAACTCTTTTTCACCAGTTTACAGTATTCCCAGATGTGTGCTAATACTAACCACACTCTCAGGGTCATTTAGAAGTTTAACTAATATATAACAGCAAAACACTCTTCAACTATTATATTATTTGACTAAATATTAGCCAATTGGTAAATTGTTATGATTATTTAGCTCAAAACAATATTCTGGACCCTGTGAAAAGGAAATGTAATATTCTTTCTTTAAACACTCCTATAGCTAAAACAAAGTGGAGGTCCAGGAGAATTTTTTGAGAATACTGTTGAATAAAGCTAATTTTACTTTTAGAGGAATATATATATTTTTTCTTTTTAAAAAAACTCTTTTTTAATGATTTTATTTATTTAATTTTAGAGAGAGGGGAAGGGAGGGAGAAAGAGAGGGAAACATCAATGTGTGGTTTCCTCTTGAGTGCCCCCTACTGGGGACCTGGCCTGCAACCAAGGGATGTGCCCTGACTGGGAATCAAACCTGCGACCCTTTGATTCACAGGTCAGCATTCAATCCACTGAGCCACACCAGCCAGGGCTATATTTTTTCTTCTGAGAAGAGGCACCACATTTTCTAGTGCTTGTTCCCAAAAAGAACACTGACTATGTGGGGGAGAGGGTAGTCCTCTCATTTGTCCGTCTAATATTTTGATGGCAAGGCAGAATATAAGTCATCTGAGCATAAAGGGATTTTATCTGAACATTTGAGAAGCAACTTAGATTAAGCAAAAAACCACAATTTAGTGTTCTCCTACTTTGGCAATAACTAGTTGTGTGATCTCAAGTAAACCATGTAACTTTTATATGTCCTTTCTCTAAAACACAATGTCCCTTTAGCCTTTACCATCTTCTGGCATCAGACTATTATATAACCTTATTCTGTTATGAGACAGGAAAAATATATGGTGGTCTGAGATGGACTTTTAAAAAATAATAAAATACAACTTGGAATATCTCTCAGTTGCAAGTTGATTCTCATCTCCTCTGATAAATTTTTAGGAGTGATAAAATATTAATTTTATTTTGTCTTTATCATTTTTATTTGTTTTCCTTTTCACTGACCTGAACTGCAGGTAGCCACTTTAACTGGACGAGTGTGTTGTTGCAATCGTTTGCATGAATCAACCTTACTCGGTCTCAGATTCTGCTCCTGTCTTGGTCATGTTCTAACATTTTCAAAGTCTAATACCAAATATCTTGATAGTGAGAACCACATGCCTAAGCAAAGCACACAAGATTGAAACTAACTTCCTTTGTTGTTTTCGTAAAGCTCTGAAGTCTATTGCACCAACGTTTTACTGAAAGTTAGAACGACTTGGCTGAATGAATATCCATTGGTTCCCTTGCTGGTTGGTCTTGGCTAACAGATAAAGTAAGGAGTGAGTCTTGAAACATCCCTCCAATTCCTAAAAGTCGTTCCTCCTCTCATGACTGAAGGGCAATAAAGAACGTGTTGATAAAAGGAGGAGAGCATGAGAGGAACCGACTCACCATCTATTCTATGCTTCTCAAAGGAGCTTCTAACACCAGACCTGTCAATCTATATTTACACTTACCCTTGTGACACTAAATTCAAAAAGAAAGAAAAATATCCTTGGGGAAGATAATTTGATATTCTAAATGTACAGGGTATGAATTAGGATTTAATCAACAGTTTAGAGCATCAGTGAAATTAAGAGAGATAAGTAAGGCTATTTTTTTCCAGATGGGAATAATGATTTATGCTCCTGCCCTATCTTAGAGGGGTTTTGGGAGGATTAAGAAGCTAATGTCTATAAAGCTCTTTAAGCTCCTCATATGAAGGTGCAACATAAACACAAGGTGAAAAATTATATGAAACTCTACACTGAATTGAACTCCTCAGAGTAAAGAGCCTGGAAATGAGAAGCTGTTGCAGAAAAGATGGCAAGTCTCTGAGTTCCAATGCCAGAGGAGCCTTGGTTTGTTGTTATATGTACTTACTGTTTAAAATAGTACTCCACAGTATTAATAAGCATTCCTATTAATCACAATGTCCCTTGTGATAATCATTTTTATTCATATTCATCAAATGAGATAGATTTATTATCTCCTTTTTTAGAGGAAAAATTGAGATGTGCAAATTGCAAAGGCATCAGTGATGATTCATGTGAAATCACTGGTTTGGTATTATTGGACTATAGCCTGGATTGGGGTTCAGTAGGTACAGGCTGCCATTTGGCTCTGGCTCTGGGTCTGTCCTGGGTGAGCCATTTAATTTATCAGAGACTTGGTTTTCTCTTCTTTGGATTATGAGGTTGAGCTAGCTAAATGATATCAGGTCTCACCTCATGATGAAATTTTACAACCTGCTACTGTACTTCATGAGTATCTAGTGACTCCAAAATCAATGTGCGGTTGCCTCTCATGTGCCCCATACTAGGGACCTGGCCCACAACCCAGGCATGTGTCCTGACTGGGAATCAAATCCGTAACCCTTGACCCTTTGGTTCACAGACCAGCACTCAATCCACTGAGCCACACCAGCTAGGGTTACACTCTAGTTTATTAACAAGAGATAGAGATTCATACCTATATGCACTTGAATAAAATTTAAAAAGCACATAAAACAACACAGGAATTTCTTCAATCACTTGTTTCCATATCTGCACATACTATTCTGTCTATCCTCTCCCTCCTTCACATCAGATCTCAGTTAAGAATTACCCACTCTAGGAACTTCCTTGCCTCTCCCCACAAGAGCCTGTCCTCCCCAAAAAGGCCCCAGAGAATTCCACAGCACACTGTCAAAGTACACTCCACATTCTATCCCACTTACCTGTTGATTTGCCTACACCTCCCTTTAGACTGTGTGTTCCTTGGGAGAGGACAATGGATGATTCACCACAGTATCCACAGTGCCCAGCACAGCACCTGACATAGGTGTTTGGTTAAGAGAATGGTGTTGAATGAATTAAAAATATTTCTATCTGCACTCCCAAAATAATTTTGAACTGGCTCCTCTTTTTTAGGTACCAGAACCTCTCCATACTTACACAAGTTCTATCACATTCAAACCCTTTTGTTGAAGCTTTTCTTCATTTAAAGGGGGCCTGCGAGCCAGTGCAGAGACAGCAGCATCCCAGGGAGTGGGGTTCTTGCGGGGAGTGGGGCCTGAGAAAGTCTCAGGCTCCTCCGTTTCCCTCACCCCCACCAGCAAAGCTGTTCCTGAATGCTGTCATCTCTAACCCCGTGGTCTCTCTCAAATCCAGCTTCCTCTCTTCCACTGTAAGCACACTATTTGAAGCCCCCAGGATGTAGCACCTAAATGATAGATAGCTGCCATGTAATGGGGATTTCTCCCTCCCGGCAGATGGACACACAGCTCTGCAAGACCACTGTCCTGCTCTGGGACACTGAGGATGCCCCTGAGGGATGACAACCGTGTGGGCTCCTTGGCTTGCACTCAACTTCACCCAACACTGGACATGTAGGTACCTCGATGCTTCTCTATCAACAATTTATTATCTCATGTATATGGTCTATACTTTCTCATCCGTGAATTTTAATAAAACTAAAGGAAATCTGAATTTTCCATTTAGATTTTGTCTAGACCTGGAATATTTATACAGGGAGCCACTTACAGAATCTCTCAGAAGATCTATCTCAACAGCCAGTCTTGGAAAACAAAAACTCCCTCCCTAAAACAGAGATAGAAAACCAACAAACACTAACAAAAATTGTAGTTCAAAAGGGGGCTCAATTTCAGGACTCAAAGCAAAATAGACTAATAGACTCTTTTTGAAATAGAATTTCAAAAAGAAAAAACAAAACCTTAGAAAATATCAATTCATTTCTTGAAAATGCGCACAAGGCTGTTGCATCCATGGTGCTGAGGCAGACACTTTTGAAGATGACCAGATTAAGATCAGTAAAGACTGGACAAAGGTGAAAAGAACTTTTGTTGAGTTAAAACCTCCAATGAAGACAATAAAGTGCAAAGTTAGGTCCTGCAGAAACACAAAACAACCTTGAGAATTGTACCGGAAGTCCCAGTTAAAGACTCAGTGAAAATAAGAATTGATTTCCTTAAGTGAAGGAAAGACTGAGGGACTCAATATGCACAGAATGGGACTTCCAAAAGAAGAAAACTGAACACATGGAGAACTTGTGACAATCAAATAGTAGGTAAAACTTTCCGATGTAGAACAGGATTTAAATTTTCAAAATCAATTAGGACTCACCAAGTTACCAGCAAAGCAAATGAAAAGAGACCAACACCCAGTCGCATGTGAATGAAAAGCAAAGTTACCATGTGGGAACAAAAATCCCACTGCTCCTCTATGACCACAAGTGCCAACAGCAGTTTTGATGGAAGAAGATTGTACTTCCCATAACACAATTTTTATATTCAGCCTAGCTATTGTTTATATGTAAAGTCAAATAAACTAGATTTCAGTCATGCAGGGGTTTGTGAAAGATACTAGGAATGTACTTTTCCTATCAAAATTATTAGAAGACAATCAAGTAGACAATATAAGAATAATTATTTTTTAAAAGAGAAAAAATATGATACATAAAAAACTGATGTTGAGCAAGAAAACGAGTATCATAAAAAGTTAATTCTGAATTGTGTTTCATATTATTTTAAAATATAGTGCAAATGTCAAGAGAAATTTTGAAAGTATGAGAAGGAATGCAATTTTATTAGTAAAATAATATTATTAGATAATAATTAAATTCAAGGTTATGCCAACAAAAAAGGAAAAATAGGGTACAGAATGCAGAAAAAATCAAATCATTTCTCATTTTAAAAGTGGCATTGGTAAGAAGCTGATTTATTCTTGATATTGGAAGTAAAGAAAATATTTTTTTAAAATCTTCCAATTTACTAGAGTAAAAATGAACAAGAACATACCTTATAGCAAAATAGTTTTAAAAGACCATAATGTAATCTTTATGCATTGCCAACATGCAGGCCAGTACCTGCCATATGGTAGGTGTCCGATAAATATTTATTGAATGACAAAAGGAATGAATATGATGAGATTAAAATTCAGCAATCTTAATCAAGAAAGTACATGTGTGGACC